>JASAMZ010008254.1:0-27873 GCA_030248115.1 Linhomoeus sp. GSCO2_2 | reverse complement strand
GCACTGGGTGGGCAATCGCCGGCGTCTATTCCGTTGGCGTTGCCGCCAGCCTTCCTCAGTTCCACCCCTGTTGCCACATGGTCTGGAACCACACGATGTGGCTGACTCACTACAATCCAATGGACTCAGAGTTGTGGATGGTCGACATTGGAATTAATGGGTTTTCTGCGTTGGTTATGGTGTTTTGCTACGCGGTCATCATTCTAAAGGTGCGCCAGAGCAGCCTCGCCATGGCCAGATATCGGCTGACCCTGCAGAAGAAGGTACCATATCGAGTTGACCTACGGTATACCATAAATGGAAATTTCAGCGAAACCGCCGGAGGCTAAAATAAGCAATAAATAGGCGCAACTAACTTTTTTAGTTGTTTTTCTCAGCCATGATGAGTTTCTCCAACTTTAGCGCGAGCAAGCCGGCGGCAATTCATTTGTGTCCGTCGACCCTCAGAGCGACGCGGGCTCCCCTCCCACCCTGTCGACGTCGAACACAGCGCCCCCTGACGGCCAGCCCGCCCCTCCCAGGCACCAGGTGTCCAAGAGGGAGCTGCGTCTCTTCTTCCAGTTCTTCACTGTCAGCGTCGTCTTTCTGCTGACCTGGTCGACCTGGCAATGGCTGCCTTACGTCAAGGTCAACCCCTATTGGAACCACTGGATCTACTTCACGGGCACGACCTTCTTCTTCATCAACAACAGGTACAATAGAGCTACCACTGCGTGCGTGTGACTGCCAGTCTTCACCACATGTATAGGGGCCTTTGACGTCGCCGTGTCATGAAGCCAAGATCCTACGGCCGCTCGTCATCTTCTTACTACTAACGTGTACATAGTGGCTGGCCATCGTGTGCCTCTTTCAGCTCAATCCAACGGTCTACATGATCTTCTACTCTTAATCGCGGAAAGAAGTGGCCACCCTGTTGGGCCTGGAGCGCTACCAACTGTCCAACTCAGACGCGCGCCAAGGCGGCTCGCCTCCGAGTTCGGCCAACCCCCCGCTGTGGCACAGGACGGCTGCGGGGCGCTCGGCGGCCAGGAACAGAAAGCGGTTCTGGAGGCGAATCGAGGCGGAGCGCCTGGGCCAGCAGCACGGCAGCAGCGCCAAGCTGCGCAAGGCGCGGCCCCTGGTGGCCGACCAGAAGAAGCTCGCAGCCGGCAACTTCTCCAGCGACGGGCCCTTGGCCAGCGGCTGCGAGCTGGAAGTGGAAGAAGACAATCAAGTGCTTCTCACGAAGCAAGGCGCCAAGCTGGTGGCTGCAAGCAGAAAGCGACGCGCCACGGGGCTGTCACCACCGCCCAGCAAGTCGCTGAACGAGATCACCACCTGCCTGTGATGTGGCACGCGCTTCGGGGCTCGGTTAGGGCCAGTGTTTGCTGGTCCTTTGTTGAGTGTTGCATTCGTTGCGCCAATCTTCCTCCAAATATACTGAGCAGCGCTTCAAAATACTATGTACATTTTCGAACACGAATCAGTCTCTCCGGATTCATGATCTCACACAGCCAGCTTCCTGTGCCGTACAAGGTCCAAAGTGTACGCCTATCGACTCGTCGTCGTCGGGGACCTCTGAATCTGTGCAACAACGTGATGATTGCCGACGTTGCGCACTATGACTCGCTGGGCGCCGCCCACACTGGCGCGCACCAGCGTGCTCGTTGATGCGTTGGTTAGAAGCCGCCGAGTACCCGACAAGGACGTCTGCAAGTGGAAAGTCGGATCCCCTGGACAGATATACAAAGTCACCAAAGTGCGATCATTCACCTTGTTCGTGTGCAGCATCGTATTCATGGCCGTCTGAGCCAAGATCGAGTCCGATCTCAGCCTTCGCTGCAGTTGGGCGTTCAGCTGACCTTAAAAGAGTGGTTACTCAGTAGATTGGCATATCTTAACATCGAATCTGCGCCAGTTACCGTATAGGACGAAGTTAAGGCTGGAGTTGACGTGCGGCAGCACGTGGACGCAGAGCATGGCGTAGACGAAGACGCGATTGGAGTCGCCCCCTTCCACCAGTAGGTCACCCAATAGAATCACCATTGGATGCTGGCGAGGCGCTTCGTGCGCCGCTGCCGCCGTTGTGACATTGTCACTGTTCAAGGAGGTCCCAGGGTCGGTCGCCGCGATGCTGGACATCTCGACGAAGAAGGAGTAGAGGGTGGCCAGCCAGTAGGGCGACATGCAGACCAGGTAGAAGAGGCCCATGGCTAGCGTGTAGGCGACCACGCGCCCCAGCGGCAGCTGGCTGTGCTCGAACAGGCTCGTCTGCCGGTAGAGGCGGCAGAGCAGTCCGCCGTAGCTGAAGGTCATCACGCAGACGGGAACAAGGTAGCCGCACACGAAGACGGTGGCCGTGAAGGAGAGGAAGGTCCGACTGCTCATCATCTCGGTGCACTTGAAGGTGCGCACGACGGGCTCCTAAACGTTCAGAAAAAATTGGGTGGGGGTGGACTTCGTCAGCAGGTATAGGACTGTAAGGGTCTGCCTTACGATCGCTTCTCCAGTGAAGGGATTGTAAAATGGAGGCAAGACGCCATGGGGTTTCTTGAAGGATTCGGCCGAGTATACCAGTGGCGAGAGCAGCAGCAGCGCCAACATGGTCAGCACCGCCACAACGGCGTAGGCCGTGACTCGCGAGCGTAGACACGACCTGTTCGGCAGGCAGACGGCGCAGAAGCGGTCGAAACTGACGGCGGCCAGCAGGAAGGTCGACAGGACTTTGCCGGAGTTGGCCATGACCTGCGTTGGGTGGAAGTCCCTCAGTAATCACTGTGCCTACACAGACGTCAATTTTCCAGCGAGATTCACCTGGTAGGCCTTGCAGGCGCCGGTGCCGAACATCCAGAAGCCGAGCAGCATGTCCGACACTGTCATGGGAATGGTGAGCAGTACGGCGAAGTCGACCAGGCACAAGGCGGCCACGTAGACCAGTGCCGTGTCCACCGGACGACTGCTGCGCTGCTGCACGAGCCGAATGGCCCCGATGGTGTAGCAGATGCCGCAGATGCCGAGCAGGAAGAGGCCCATGTACAGGTATACCATCCCCTGAAATATGGGAGAAGTGAAGTGTAGGCGAAGAGGTTATTGGCCGCCGCCTTCAATTGATCTTGAAATGGTTCTATTGATGTTGATGTTTTCCCTTTGTACATCTCTTGTCAAACTTCTAGTCAACCTCCTTCTCAAAGTGGTCGAATAGCCGCATTAGGTGCTAGTGGCATACTAATAAATGCGTGCGGCGCATATGTACATACATAGTTGTGCACAAGGCGAGTTCGTACCCAGATGAGCGGCTTCTCCCAGTTGTTCGAAGGCGGCACAATCTCCATCACTCGAGGCTGCGGGACATCAGGTGTGTGCTGGCGTCCTCTCAAGGCGTCGTTCACCATGGCGCTGAAGTTGGCCGTCTGCAGAAGAGCCCGATCCAGCTTCGCTAAGTCAATGTCAATCTTCATCTTGAGCGTAGCACTCGCGAACGGCTGTCGCTTCTGCTCTACCGCACGCGTGACGCAGGCAAGGCGCGCGCCTGACCCCCGCTTATCAACGGCTATTAGCTATGTATGGATGATTTTTCTATTGGCTAGCGCCTGCTCAAGCGAAGAGGAAGGGGAAAGTCCGCTACTTTGACTTTGTCAACCACATCCGGAGAAGCTCTGCACCCTGTAATGAGGACGTGTCAGCAGGCCCGAGGCTTGTGCCTCGAAGGACACTCGGAATCAAGGCCCACGCTTGTCGTCAATCTCCCAGCCCGTCACGATCCGCTTAGCTGCTCCTCGTTTTCAATAATTAAAGAGGTAATGAACACACATGCAGGAGGCACATACCTAGGTTCGTAGAACGCACCCAAGGTAGAAAAGGCAAGTCAACGGGGTACGTGTGAGAGCGCACAAAACCACTGGGGGCATTCGAATGATCAGGCCATCATTAGAGTCCAGGCCCCCACTGTGACAGCTTGTTCAAGGTCCTGCGTGTCACCTTCCCTGCCCATTTAATTCTTCACCAGGCCGCGCGCGGACGCATGGGCCTACGACCGTATCTGCGATGCCAGAGCTTAGCTACAGACACATCCGTTCGTCCGTTCGTGGCAACGCTGTCCTTCAAGCCTTGTTGCTTAGTTATTCAAGCTTTGTCGCGTGCAATAGATGGGGAGCCGCGAACGAAGTCGCCGGAACCCGGACATACCGCTCTGTGAACGTACACACTTCCTGTTCGAGCGAGCGAGCCTAATTAAAGCGAAATCATCTCTCTGCTTCGCGGTGGCCGAACGGAAGCTGTCGTCGCCAGCAGCCAGCGTGAAAATGAAGCGCTGATATGCAGACGCACTTATATAAGTTAAGCGGGATGGGGGGCTGCGAGAGAAGTTTGCGTCAATTAACTAAAGGTTCACAGGTGGATAGTCCAACTAACTCGTACCGAAGAAACCTAATATACACTTCGTCACTTTGTCTTGTTTGCCAACAGCAGAGGCCATGACACTGTGAAAGCCAAGAAATGAGTTCGTTTGCGGTGCCTGAAGCCTCGTGTGAACGTGACGTTAATGTGCCTTTGTATATGAATGTAGTTCGCCGAGAGAGATGGTTCGCCAACCGACCATAGGCAATTCCTAATGATTCCCCACGCAACTTGTATTTTCACTCACAAATGTGTTCGTTAATTCCGGTGGGGGCTAGGAGACAGGGGTAACAATTATTCTTTTGGTGCTGACAGACCACGTACATAGAAGGTACGTTGAAAGACCACTGAATTTCGTGCAAATTCTCTTTGCATGACACTGACACAAAGGCGTCTGGTACGGTGCGCAACAATGGCAAGTTCAAGGTTGTCAAAACCTTAAACACTAATCCCATATGATACTAATAGACGCACACTATCTAATAGAATGCAGTAAATAAGCAACTGCAATGTTGAAACACACTGTAGTGTGCATGTGTGAGAGTATACTCCCGTATTTATGCACATTGTACAATAGTCTGTGAATAATAATCCGTGAGTTGGTCAAGGAGAGTGGGGTGGCAGAACTCAGTTGCTGACATTTGGCTCCAACATATATTTGTTGGTGGACATATTGTTTTCTAGCAGATATACATATGCGGTCATATCACCGCCCGCCCATCCCTTCCATCTAACATTTAAGTATTCATGATGGGACTTTGAGTATGAGAGAAGGAGGGGGAGGGGGGGGGGGGAGTAGGGATTTATGCGAAAAAGTGTGCGATTGGTTAAGGCCGTCGTAGTAAACGTTGCAAAACTATCGACAATGAGCAACACAGAATAAACAACAACCGCGGCGACGTTTGTTGGCTTCCTTGCTTCAAGGCTAACAGCTTGAGCTCTCACGAGTTCATTGAGTAGATACTTGAGCCGACATTTCAGACATCTCTGAATCATAGCCTTGCATAACATTGTGCGAAGGCTGCAATCGCAGAACTACCATGTTTCCTCCAATAAGCGACCCTCGCGCTAGTAGTGACTAAATTACATAGGAGCTACTTCCCTAATCGTGAAAAATATGTGCATCCGAAGACAATGCCAGATATCAGCATGAATTAACGCAAATTTTCTTCGCCACAATAACAGCGGAATGTTCTCATGCTAGCTACATTAACTTAGACTGCGGTAGAGCGTAGGCGGTGGCGCCTCAGCGGATGGTGGATAATGCAAACTAATGATGTTTACCCGCTCCTTCAGCGAACTGACATTTCATGTCGTTATACAGCATGCCGGTTCGTTCAGACTTCATACCATGGATAGACGCATGTACCGGCACGTATTGCGCGCAGATTTCCAATGAGTGAGCGACACAAGCACAAGCAAGGCGGTTACCACAAGCATGGATGGAGAAGCACTGACCAATCACTGACATGCTGCATTTCGTCCCAATTAGAAATCTATGCATAGCATGTGAAGGCACTCCTTGCATGGAAGGCATGCCCTGTGTAACCTGAACTACCGTATACTGTTTCGTGGTCCACCAGCGTCACACAACTACAGTCGGTTGGCTTCTGCTCAGTTTCCAAAGCCAGGCCGTCTACAGTGCACTAAACAGTCATGAAAGCTTGTTACCGGGCATGCTTCAGTTACTAAGCTGCATGTCTAAACATCCTTCAACTCAACCACTAGTGGGGGGGGGGGGGGGGGGGGGGGGCGGCGCCCCCCCCCCCCACCCCCATTGGGCCCGATCTTAGGGAAAAATTTTCCTTAGTAAAGGTGCGTATATGCAAAAATTTTCGCCTGCGGCGCAATTTTAAGTCAAATTTCTTAGGTTTTGCCTCAAAATCGACAAAATTTCACCTGTGGCGCTTATTTTTGACAAATTTTGGAACATTTTTGGCTAAAAACCGCAAAATTTTCGCCTGCGGCGCTATTTTTGGGTATTTTCGCTCTTGGTAAGCCGAAACAGTCATTTTTAAGGCAGATTTTGCAGTAAAACGGTTAAACAAGCTGTTTTAAAAAAGTTGAGTTGTTTTATTAATACAGAGTGGTTTGTGAGTGTTTTAAAGTGGAAGAGTAAATTGTAAAGTATTTCGAAGCCTTTCCGATATGACGCGCGCCCGCCCGGAGTCCACTATTCATGCGCTACTTCTGACACGCTCCTTTCTGAGGGGTTCTTGCAGGGCAACATTGGGATCGCCCGGGATTAATTTTTTGAGCAAGACACACGCATTTCTGAGCGGTTGTTGCAAGGCAACATTGGGATCGCCCGGGATTAATTTTTTTAGCAGGTAAAGTTGTTCGTAAGGCAAGGGTTTAAAAAAACAAAAGTATTTCTTTAGGAATGACCGTTCAACAACTGCCTCAACGTAAGCTTTCAAACGGTCGAACGAATGCCGCTCTACAACGTAAGACGAGCGAGTTACGGCCGATTTGCTGTTTGAACCTTTGAGTTACTGTAGCTCGCGAAATTCAAACTTTCGAATCCGGCCTTCTCTTAACGGAATGATCAGTGTGCCGAAACCTATTCAACAAACTCAAGATCGTCTCTCTACGACGCACGCTGAACGAGTTAGAGCGATTTCTATGCTGAAAATGCGAGAATGTCGCTTTTCGTGCTGCGTGTTTGCGTAATTAAGAAAACTTGTAATGCCAAACGAAAGAACACGTCGAGGCCTTTTAGTTGACCTATCGCACGCCGCTCTACGACGTAAGACGAGCGTATTAGAGCCGTTTTGCGTTTTCGACCCTCGGGTTACTGTAGGCAGCGCGCGCAATTCAAACTTTTGAATTTCGAGTTCTCTTAACGGAATTATCAGTGTGCCGAAATCTATTCAACGAACTCAAGATCGTCTCTCTACGACGCAAGACGAGCGAGTTAGATAAGTTTCGCGTTTTAAGCCTTTGGGTTACTGTAGCTCCCGCAATTCAAACTTTTGAGTTTCGACCAATGGAAGAACAAATGATCAGTGAGTCGAGAGCTATCCAACCAACCCAAGATCGTCTCCCTACGACGCACGCTGAGCGAGTTAGGGCGATTTCTGCCTTAAAAACGCGAGAATGTCGCTTTTCGTGTTGCGTGTTTGCGTAATTAAGAAATTTTTTATGCGAAGCGAAAGCGCACGTCGAGACCTTTCAGTTGACCTATCGCACGCCGCTCTACGACGTAAGACGAGCGAGTTAGAGCCGTTTTCCGTTTTGACCTTCGGGTTACTGTAGCGCGCGCAATTCAAACTTTTGAATTTCGAAACCTCTTAGCGCAATTCTCAGTGAGTCAAGACCTTTCCGTAGAGCCCAAGATCGCCTTCCTACGACTTACCAACGCCGAGATATGAGAGCGTGACGGACGTACGTACGCACGCACGCACGCACGCACGCACGAACGCACGAAAAGCTCTCGTAGGGGTTCGCCCGGCTGAGGCCGGGCGAAAAAACGCAAAAATTTGCGCCTGCGGCGCAATGGAAAAATAGTCGAAAATCTTCTGAAGTGGCGCCCCCCCCCCCCCATTCGGAAATCCTGGGCCCGCCACTGAACTCAACCGATCTATAGTCTGTTCAAGAAAGGTAGAGACTGAAGGTTATTTGGACCTGGAAGCTTGGTGGTTTGGGAAAACCCGATGTTTTTGCATGGTTGGATACCCCCATCAGAAGGCATTTCAGTAGTGGGTGTTTACCCTTAATCACGAAACACGCACCGATTCGAGGTTTTGTACAGGCGGGCGATTTTGCAAATTTTTACACCAGCGTGCACCCCATGGTGTCCTTATGTCATGATTCAAATTTCATCAAAATTGGTTGAGTGTATCTAGAAATATGACCTGCCGTTTACACCCTACTTTGGCCCAAAATGGCCGAAAACGCCAAAATTGGCCGAAATTAGTACACTTTTTTTCGCTCGGCCTCAGCCGAGCGAACCCTATCAAGAGCTCGGCGTGCGTGCGTGCGTACGTACGTTCGTACGTTCGTACGTACGTTCGTACGTACGTGCGTCACGCTCGCTTCGGGCTTAATAACTCGCTCGTCTGACGTCGTAGGATGGAGTTTGAGACGTCGTCGGGTAGCCCGCTGACTCCTCTCGCCATCTGAGTGTTCAAAACTGAAATAAGTTTTCAAACTCGCGCGCCACAGTATCCCAAAGTGGGGTCCATTTTAAGACAAAAGTTGACCGAAGCTAGTCAAATCGCATTTCAGGAAAGTTCCCCCCTGCTGGGGGGTAAGGACAGGTGAATTTGTTCGTCCTTATGAAGACTGATGATGAACAGGCTGTGTATCTCAGATGACTTCGGGCCCTCTACTACACGGACAAATTCAGCGTGCTCTGTTCACGCGCACGAAGCTTGTCACGTACGCACAACGTACATGCGGCAAACGCACTCTACCACTATCAACACACGTGTGTGGCTTCAGTGCCTGCCACCGCATCTCACACAACACAATCTCCGCACTCAGTGCAACGTACGCAAGGGTGACGGACCCCATGGCTAACTCCCACTTTGACCGCTCAGCCATGCACGGAAGTAGATGGCTTCACCTGCTAACAGAGCTTCTGGAGGTATTAACGTTGGTAAATGCACATTCTGCTGCACTACTGCTGGGTAAGCGATTTGCTTGCAGTAAGTACACAAACGACAAACACAGAGACTCATAATTTAGTGAGAGTTGGGCACCCATACACAGAGCACGCTGAATTTGTCCGTGTAGTAGAGGGCCCGAAGTCATCTGAGATACACAGCCTGTTCATCATCAGTCTTCATAAGGACGAACAAATTCACCTGTCCTTACCCCCCAGCAGGGGGGAACTTTCCTGAAATACACACCCTGTCCATGTCCACAGAGTGGACACCTTCAGGGGGGGGGGGGGCATAGAGCAGGTTTGCTGAGAGGTGACATAGACAGGTCTGCTTTGAAAGGATTGCTGTTGTAGGTGTGGGGACACGGACAGGTCTGGCCACAGGAGGTTGGATGCACGCACAGACAGGTCTGGCCACAGGAGGTTGGATGCACAGACAGGTCTGGCCTCAGGAGGTTGGATGCACAGACAGGTCTGGCCACCGGAGGTTGGATGCACAGACAGGTCTGGCCACAGGAGGTTGGATGCACAGACAGATCTGGCCTCAGGAGGTTGGATGCACAGACAGCAATACGACTATACGAATTACGATTTCGTTATAACGTCATTCTGTCACCCACCACCCTTCTGGAGTCCACCCACAACACCTCCAATACATATCACCACTCTACAGTTCATTTCGACATTGACTATACGAATTTACGATTTCGTCATAATGCCGTTCCGTCACCCACCACCCTTCTAGAGTCCACTCTCAACACCTCCAATACATATCACCACTCTACAGTTCATTTTGACATTGACTATACAAATTTACGATTTCGGCATAATGCCGTTCCGTCACCCACCACCCTTCTAGAGTCCACTCTCAACACCTCCAATACATATCACCACTCTACAGTTCATTTCGACATCGACTATACAAATTTTACGGCTTCGTCATAATGTCATACTGTACTGGTTCCAACCTTTGGGCATCCATATCTCAAGAACCAAACAACCTAGGAAGATGAAATGTTTTACACATTTGTTCACCCTATGGTAGGCTAGATCGGATCACTTTGATTGGCGCCGCAGCCTGCACCATTAGAGCTCGGCGTAAGTGAGCCGAGATCCACGCGCGTACCAGTTTCAACTTTTGGGCATCCATATCTCAAGAACCAAACAACTTAGGAAGATGAAATGTTTTACACATTTATTCACCCTATGGTGGTCTAGACCGGATCACTTCGATTGGCGCCCCAGCATGCACCACCAGAGCTCGGCCATCTTGAGCCGAGCCCAGGATCCGTAACCGACCGGACTTTTGCCACCTTGTATCTTTTTACTCAAACGACCTAGGAAGATGCAATGTTCTACATTTTTGATCACCCCATAGTGTATTTTGGGGGAGCACTTCGATTGGCGCCCCAGGGTGCACCAGTAGAGCTCGGCCGTCTTGAGTGGGACTTAGCCAAAATTTCGGCCATTTTTTTGATCGGGGCCTACGACCGCAATACTTAACCGATCTCTGTGGTTTTTTAACATAATAAATGCGGTTAGTGGGCGGTTCTAACGCGCCATAAACCATTGCCCTAGCTAGTACCGTTCGCGAGAACGAGGCCGAAAACCTTGCGATCAGACGAAGATCGGGGAATTTTTCGACAGTTTTCATTTAATATCTCGGGAACCACTTGACCGATATGGCTGAAATTTTAGCACAATACTTCTTGTTACTATGAACAACTATGGTGAAAATTTCAGCCCGATCGGTTAAGTATACCTTTTTGACGTAGTACTAACCCCTAGTCCCCGGGTGCGCACTGGCCCCCGGCCGAACAAATTGGGTTGAGCGCTGACGCGCTCAACCCGATATCAAAGTGAAGCGCTCGAGCTCCTGAGCACGAATCCGACAACAAAAAGTTTCAAAAGTTTTAACAGAGAGCTACAGTAACCAAAACGCGTCGAAAACTGGAAACGACATGCTTGCTTCGGGCTTAATAACTCGCTTGTCTGACGTCGCTGGGTTGAGTTCGACACATCGACGGGTAGCCCTCGGACTACTCTCGCCATCTGAGTGTTCAAAACTGAAATAAGTTTTCAAACTCGCGCGCTACAGTATCCCAAAGTGAGGTCCATTTTAAGACAAAAGTTGACCGAAGCTAGTCAAATCGCATATTATCAAAGTGAAGCGCTCGAGCTCCTGAGCACGAATCCGACAACAAAAAGTTCCAAAAGGTCAATGAGAGGGCTACAGTAACCAAAACGCGATGAAAACTGCAGATTTTGGTTTGTTATATCTTGGCACTCGTGCGTTGCAGAGCGGCGGTCTTGGCATCGCTGAAGAGCTCACTGCAAGCCAACATCAGATCATGCTCACAATTAACCTGTAGTTTTGCGTTAGATTCCAGTGTCTTTTTTTAAATTTAGTCTGAAAAGATGATTTTCTTGGTGTAAAGAATTAAAACCCGAGCGATACCAATGTTGCGTAGCAAGACCACTCCAAAAAGTGTAGTCGCGAGTAGAGTCAAAGACGCTGCACGAAACCGGAAAGGGCCTTGCTAAATTCAAAGCTCAAAACCACTCCACTTTTTAAAAGAGACTTGTTAATAACTCACGACTGCTATGACGAAATTTTGTTAAACGATCTGTGCGACAACTAGGATCAATTGTCTACACAATGGAACAAACCCCGTCTTAATTGGTTGCGACACGCGCGAATGTGTTCAGTCTTGCGTTATTAAAAAAGCGTACTAATTTCGCCCAATTTTGGCGTTGTCTGCCATTTTGGGCCAAAGTAGGATGTAGACGGCAGGTCATATCTCTAGATACACTCCACCGATTTTGATGAAATTTGAAACATGATATAAGGACACCTTGGAATGCACACTGGTGCAAAAATTTTCAAAATCGCCCACCCTGAACAAAATCTCAATTTTTCTTCAGCGCCTCAAATCGGTGCGTGTTGCGTGATTAAGCGTAAACACGCACTACAGCAATACGCTCTGATGGGGGTATCCAACCATACATAAAAGATTGGAGTTTCCCAAAACACCAAGCCTCCAAGTCCAAATAACCTTCAGTCTCTGCCTTTCTTGAACAGACTTTAGAATGATTCAACGATTCTTCGAATTTCCAAAACTGTCAGCAGCATATTGGAGAACACATCCACGACTTGAGGGGGGGTGGGAGGTGGTGGGGGAGGGGGGGATGCGGGTTCAGCTACTCTTAGTCCATCCGACATTTGCCTGCATAAAGAGAACACGGACTCAGTCCAGATCGTTCCGTTTTAACGTTCATCCGCGATACATGTACATTGAAATGCTCTCGTCGATGGCGTTAATGATCACCGTGCTACATATGTACCAATGCAACCGGAGAACGTGTTGAAGTGCGCATGAGTCACTTGGGAACAGAAACCACAAAACTCCAGTGGTGTGCCCCTTTCTTGTTGCTTCTATCCATCCGTATACCTATACATACGAGCCCATTATGGACGGATGGAGGACGCTAAAAGGGCCAACGATGGGCCGCTTCCAGGGTCTCGAACGCCAGCCGTCGCCGCCATCTTTGAAATTGGTTTATAGTCGGCTTGTTGATAGAGCGGCGGCTAGGAGGCTGCTGATGGGACGTTTTTTTGAGCGGAAGGGGATTTTCCCTCCTCTATGTACAGTTGACGTGAATTCCCACGGAACCGAGATTGCGTAGCTTACGTCTAGCGACCGTAAACTGAAAGTTGGGCTAAAACAGGGTCTTGAACTTCCCCTCTGCGTCTATCCGTGTATAGTCCCGTTTGTATTGTATGAACTTAACATGTGCGTACGTCTGCATATGGATGGAAGCCTGGGCGGCGCCTTTCATTAGCGCGGTCCATCTATGTCGTCGTCGGCCGAACGCAAGGTAGGTAGGTGTGGGAGAATCCGAGCGCGAAAGAGGAGTCCGCGTGAGGGCGAGAGAGGGAGGGAGCGACCGAAGGGGGAATAGGAGAGGAAGCGAGAGGGTGGGAGGCGCTGGAACGAGAAAGACGACGACGACGGCGGCGCGCGGGGCGAACTTTTTGCCGGCCGCTTCCCTTATCCAAATCGACAGGTCATCCATATCTCTTATCGAGAGAGGGGGGGGGGGGGGACCTGCCTGCCTGCCGCTGTCAGCCCGCCCATGGCTGTCTTGGACAGACGACGACGGGGACCGAGCATTAGGGGCGCGCAGCCCCCTTGGCAAGGTCTGCTGCTGCTGCTTGACTGGCCATGAGTGCCCCTGCCTGCTTGCCTGCGCACTTACTTGCCTCACGGCCGCCGCCGCCGCACGGCTTGTTTGCCTCTCCTCGTCCTCGGCGGCAGACATCCACACCTATGTAAGCAGAAGGGGCGGGAGAAGGTTACAGGCGCACTACTCTGCTTCTCTCTCTCTTCTCTTCCCGCCTCTGAATATGTCGCCGACCCTCCTCGCGGCCTGGAGAAGTTTTAATTAAAGGAAGCGGTTAGCGGCGCCCCGCGCCCTCTCGAGAAGCCCGCGCGCCTTCTCCCTTTCTCTTTCTCACTTCTCGACGGGGTTTCATCCGCCGATTTGCGCGGCGCTTTCGCGAGAAGCGGCGCTTCCTTTTTCCGCCGATCCCCGTGGGCGATTGGCAAAACAAATGAGGCCATTGATTACGGTCCATCTCTTCGTCGCCACCTTCTCTTTCTGCCTCCGCCTTCCACTGAACCATTTGCATAGCCTATGCTATGGCGAGTAAATGCCTTGCGGCGGCCGATACATCGCGCGCCCCGGCAGTCCGTGGTTTGATGCGCTTCCCCCGACCTCGAATCGAATCTGGGAAGTCGATCGCTGTCCTCAGAGTGTCCGCGCGGCATCCCTCAAGCTTGTTTTCGAAAACAACCTCCGAAAATAGCATTAAAGGCCCGTCGATGACAGTCGGAGTCATATGCGTCACTCCACTCGTGTACACCTTTCCCACCTGCCCCTCTCTAAGGGGGGAGGGCCTCACATTTCAGGAAGTGTGCTTGCTTGTACATATATAGGTTGAACAAGACACGGCGAGGCGCTTTTCGCCCGCCCTCGAATCGCGATAACAAGCCGCCGTTCGCCCAGGCGTGTGATAGGCGACAGAAGCTGACAGCTGACAGAGTTCGGCCGACCGTCGCTTAATTGCAATATCCGCCCCGCTTTGGAGAGAAGTCGTCGGCCGACTCACACACACACACAGACAGAGTCAGATTCTTTCTGTGCAATATGTACATAGGTGCGCACTGACAGACGTGGAGCCTTCCTCCCGAACTACATTTGCTAGGCAGGCGTGCGTCTGTAGGCAGTGATTAAGCCTTCTAAGTGAGCGCTTATCGAATTTATGCGTTTCATGACGTGATACAATGCAAAACTTGGTAGGCATCAGAAACCTTTAATAGACGCATGTACCATGTAGTATTCGGATATCATTGCACCTCTGGTCGCGCAGCTCACTCACCACACCAGCGCTTTGCTGAAACGCAATCATTTGCACCTGTTGTTTTGGCCATTGTGCTTTGAGGAAGTGTCACGCGAGCTTCCCAGCCGCGGTGCATGTATCCGTAGGTAAGAACCGTTTAGGCGGCCGTCGCAATTAGCCGCCCACTGTCCGCGCCACAATCTCCTTATCCATGCGCAGTTTTCAGCTCTCCATAATACTACAATCCCAGACATGACGATGGCCAGCGTATCGTTCGCCACCAGCGCCGAGTGGAATGGAACTCGCTTCTCCTCGCCCTCCGAGAGGGACATGCAGATGATCGCCTTTGACGGCCTGAAAGGGACGGCGCTCCTGCTACTGGTAAGCGTCGGATTACGAGTACAATGTGCAGCTTCAAGAATACTTAGGTACAAGACGTTCTAATTTGGCAGTCGCAGTGAATTTCGTACTGGCGCCAGCAGCGTCAAATTCACAGGCCATTTTGAGCTCTGCGCGCGGTGTCGGATTGATTAGAGACCTTTGTAAAGTGCATACCTAGCCGCGCATATGTTGCAGTCAATTGCCGTCTTCAGTCAATTGTCGTATAGACGGCAATCGCCTGAAAACGGCCATCGCCTGTGACACACCACATGGCTTCCAAAAGCAAGCTATCACCTCTGCCGTTACCGTAATCGCCTCTCAACGTGCAGGTGGCCTGGACGCTGGCGGCCAACTCTTTGGTCTTCGTGGTGCTGTACAAGAACCCCAAGCTGCAGACGGTGCCCAATCTGCTTGTGGGCAACCTGGCCTTCAGCGACTGGTGCCTCGCCCTCATCGTCCTTCCAATGTCCGCCGTCTACGCCGTCGCCGGCCAGTGGCCCTTCGGAGCTACACTCTGCGAGATTTGGGTCTCCGGTGAGCGACTAGGAAGCCTGCATACATACTTCAGCATTCTAGCTATGTTTCCGTTGCGTGTAATTTGATTGTGTAGCCAATGTTGGAAGGAGGGTAAGAGGCAGGATTTGAGCATCTGTGTATTTCCGTATGCATCGCTGGCAAGACGGCTGACTAATCCAACCATAATGTTAGTATACCTATGTATCTATACGTGCATGCCCACCAATTCGTCAAAGACGTGTCAAAACAAATTGCCCAGATTGTTCTGATTGTTTAGAACGTTCGCTCACTTTGCTCAGTCTGGCTAAATTGCGTTCTGTGGCGTTCGTCTGCTGTGCGTACACGCTCAGTTCATTCGGTTCCAGTCCTCAATTCTGTAACACAACTACTGTATCTCATCGCTCGTTCAGCCGATATCCTCTGCTGCACGGCGTCCATTTGGAACCTGTCGATCGTGGGCCTGGACCGCTACTGGGCCATCACCTCCCCAGTCGCCTATCTGACCAAGCGCAACAAGAGGACAGCCGGACTCATGATCGGCGGCGTCTGGCTCCTCTCCGCCGTCGTCTCCCTGGCGCCCCTCATAGGCTGGAAGCAGATGGCCGCCAAGCCCAACTACGTTCTCAACAACGACGGCCTGCCCGGCTGCGTGTTCCTGGACCTGCCCTCCTACACGGTCTACTCTGCCACTGGGAGCTTCTTCCTGCCCAGCCTGGTGATGCTCTTCGTCTACGCCAAGATCTACCAGGCCTTCGCCAGGCACCGCCAGCGGCAAATCTACCGGCAGAAGGTGCGTAAAATGGTAAGGTTTACCCGCTCCCACCCCCTCCCCCCTCCCTCCCCACGTGCCTTGCTCGGCCTCAGTGGCAATGTTCTCTACACCCCTGAACCTCTGAACCTCTGGCCTTGGGACTGGCCCCTCGCCTGCTGTAGCCTGGACCTCTGAAGCATGCGACTCGAAAGAGAACGCAGTGGTTTGCCGCTCACTACTCTCTGTACCGACCTGTGACTAGACGCAGCGTTTGCTCTACATTAGCAATTCTAATCCGCTACGATGCGATAGCATTCTTCCAAACAATAGTCAGCAGTGTATGACCAACTGTCGACACAGGAATGTTGTGCGAAGTTCGAATGTGGCTGATTAGTATGTTACACTGTACGACGTCCAGTCTTCTCGTCACAGTACGAATGCAATGCAAGCGCTCTTCTCTTGTCAAAGTTCGTGCCTGCCTGTCTAAAGTGGAACCAATTAAAACCCTCAGGGGTTAAGCACAAACACACACTCTCTATCTCTCTCTAACTCTTCGTTGTTCGCTCTTCTGCATGCGCATGCGATGTTTATGTTGGCAGGTGATAAGAAAGCACATCGAGTCGACAATTCTGCACGAGATCAGCCACGTGTTGCCTACCTCTGACGAGTTCGCGAAGGAGGAGGAGGAAGAGGACGACGACGACGATGAAGAAGAGGAGGAGAGCAGCGAGTCAGAAGGTTACGCATTCACCTAACGATATTATGCGCCACTCCAAAATTGCCCTCGTTACTACTAGAAACTGAATGTCACAGGGCCCTCTGCCAACAGAGTCAATGGGCCAATCATCGAAGAGGACGAGGAGCGTTGTTTGGGCAAAGAGGAAGAAGAAGAAGGGGAGGAGCGCAAACAACAAAACGACCAGGAAGGCGAGATTACGGTCCTGTCCACGACAGCGACGGCGTTTGACACGACGACCGCATCGGAGGCGTCTCCAAACGTCTTGACCTCGAGAGCAAAGCCGGTTATGACCGATGGCTCTGGAACTGATGGCGAGGGCCAAAAGAAGTCTCCGCGTAGGGTGCGAAAGAAGCTCGGCGTCAAAAAGCCCCGCCTCGTCTCTGGTGCAGCGCCCAAGAAGTCCAACCTCGCGGTAATTGCAATTTCCCTAGCCTGAGCACAAGTTACAATTCTAATTCATGCCTAAAATCCAGGCCTCCCAAAGGCCGAACTCCAAAGCTTCCGCAGTCTCCTCCAAAGCGAAGAGCGCCGGCGGCTCCAGCTCGACGACGACGACGGCGACTGGGTCGAGCGGCAAGCGCATCACGTACGAGGCCGTCCACCGGCATAAGAACCGCAAGGAGCGACGGGCGATGATGCGCAAGTCGTTGCAGAAGAAGCCGAAGGCGATTTCCGCCGCCAAAGAGAGGCGCGGCGTCAAAGTGCTCGGCATCATCCTCGGATGGTATGCGGAATGGTAGAGGCGTATTATTCGTAATGTACGCATTGTGAACGTCGATCTTCCATTTCAAGCTTCATCATCTGCTGGACGCCCTTCTTCGTCATGTACATCGTTCTGCAGTTCTGCAGGGATTGCCAAGTCAATGGGGTGAGCCACTAAAGTGACATAATTGGTCGGTCGGAGTACGGTACAGCTCAACTCCAAGTTGCCATTTCAGCACGTCGAGATGTTCATCACGTGGCTAGGCTACAGGTGGGCGCTGCGCTTCAGTGGTTCACGGCAAAAGCGCGAAATACTAACGTGTGCTCTCGTTTCAGCAACTCGGCCATGAATCCAATCATCTACACGGTAGGCGTCCGGGTTTTGATTTCCTATAATCAAACAACCCGTGCCATCTCTTGTGTACTGTAGTAACTCGCATCGAGATGGTGATTGCAGGTGTTCAACCGCGACTACCAAATCGCCCTGAAGAGGCTCTTCGGCTCCAATCAGAAGGCGAAGGGACCGAGCCTCAGGCACCACAACCAGCGCCACCACCACCATAATCACCGGCCGCGGAACAACACCGCCGTGAACGTTTGAAGAAAATACGCATTGTGCGCGTACTACTACCTATTGTGTGCTACATATATACTCAAGACATGTTAATTTGACCGTCCCGTTCGTGGATCGCGGCAGACCAAAGTTGAACTCGTCGCAGCGCGGTTGTGTGATCTCGGAGCGTACATATCTGGATTGACTGCAGTTGCGTCGTTGACATGGCTGTGTAGATAGCATATCAACTCTGTATTTACCGATCGAGCCTTGGTACCTAATTGGTAATCTCTATTGCGGTCCCACGTATACCATGGACACACATAATCCCATATACTAAGCGGCTAACGGTGTCTGTGATTGCTTCTGACAGACCGTACGCCCTCTACATAAGTTCTAAACCATTGCGCTCAACAGCTTACCTGCGGCTTTTTCTAGCTACTATGCGCAACAGATTTGTGGCTACGTCAAATGCGCTCAATATTGGCGCGCTCAATATTTGTTCTTCGTAGGACGTATCTTTATGCCAACAGTGCACCATTCGCTCTTACGGCTTTTGGCAACCGTGTTGAAAGTTGAATTGGTGTTGATCGTTAGCGTTTAGACAGTAAGACTGAAGGAATAAAGACGCAAATATGGCGAAGGAGGAGTTGCTTGAGTGGGAAAAGAACCTCCAAAAAGCTTATGCGAAGGAGGCACCACAGAAGGCGGCGTCGAGGCGGAAGGAAACTGACGAACAGAAAGAACTGCGACGACAAAAGGACCGCGAGGCGAAGCGCCAGCAACGCGCCGTGGGTTCTTCTTGGCGAGGTTTCAGTTGCACTTTTATTTCATTCTTACTCAAATTGCAGACTGAAACGGACGAGCAGAAGTCTGACAGACTGGAGAAGCAACGCGAGAGAATGCAACGCCATCACGCCGTAGGTTTGATAACAGAGAGCGTTACAGGTGCTCACTGTTAGAGCTATTTCCACCTTTCAGAAGGAAGCCGCTGAACATAAGTCTGTGAGACTGCAAAAGCAGAACGAGAGCATGCGACGCCAACGCGCCGTATGTTGATTTTTGTTTGTCTGCTATTACAACTATATCACAGCGATTTTGGGCCGCATCTGTCAACTTACATTGTTTGTGTTGTGGTGGTTCATTTCAGACCGAAACCTGTCAGCAAAAGGTCGAGCGACTGGAGAAGGATAGTGTGGCAAAGCAACAAAAGCGCTCAGTTAGTTTTTGTTACAGATGCCCTGTTTTGCATTATTGTTACGCAGTTTACACTTCTGTTTAGGTCGAAACCGAAGAGCAAAAGGAGGCACGCAACAAGACGGCGCGAGAGCGACGCGCTGAGCGGAAAGCCCTGCACTACGGGCTGGGATTCAGCGACTCTGCGGCGGGCAAGTACGGAATCATAAAGGGCGACATACCGGAACCGATGAACGAGCAGTGCCCAGACTGCGACGCCCTCTTCTTCCACACGGAGGTGTGCAGGCAGGAGAACTGCTGCCACGACCATCACTGGAGCCACACCTACTGCTACTGCTCGGCCAAGGCCATCCCCAGAGGCAAGAAGTGCGACCACTGCGATGCTCCCCACGACGGAGTGGCTGAGGAGCTGCACCAGATCGCCTTGAACGACCTCAAGAAGAGAGGCTCCAAGGACTACAAGACCACCTTCGGCAACCCCGCGCGCTTCAAGCCGGCAAAAGGGAAGGACGGGAAACTGTACGTCTCCGATGCCTGCTGGGAGCATCACTACCACTTCAAGGCGCCTCGACCGGAGGCCATCAGTGGAGAGAATGAGGTTCAGCGTTCGAAACACGAGTACAGTAGTCTTTGTCTCAACTGTCGCGCGATTAGCCTCTGCCACTGCTGGTAGGACTTGAGCCGCGTCTGGAAGATGTGAAGGTTGAATGATTGAGGCTTTCTTTCGCGCGATTTGATTTAGGTGAGGTATGTAGGCTGGACTGTTTCCTTCAAAGGTGAGCACACATCGTTGGAGTGTCATCACATTATCGCGTAGTTCCGACGGTTGAATCCGATGGTTGATTCACGAATATGGTTGTCTTTGCGGCTACTGTAGAGCATTTAGCATCTGTTAATATTGGCAAGAGTTGGGCCGCATACTGAAGTAGCGGCTATTAGTATTCCACGACCCAACGACCCACGACCCAATCCACGACCCACGACCCAATCCACGACCCAAATCGGAGAAAGCGCATTGCGACTTGAGACGGCCTACCGTATGACTATTCTTGGTAGACAGAGACGACAGAAACCGAAAATGACAGACGCAGCGAATTTGGATTGCACCATGGGTTTCTGGGGTGCAGATTATAATCTGGCATTGGTTTAGCATGTTGACGATGCTTGCTGTTAATTTTTATAATATGAAGTCCCCTGATTTTTGGATTTTTACAAGGAAAAAAAAATTCAGGCCATAACTTTCGCAAAAGTGGATCGATCTTGGTGATTTTTGGAGATGTTGTAGTTCTTCAGATGCTTTACGAAGCGGTACTGGAATGGGCTCCCTAGGTGTTCCGCCGCGGGAATACAGTAGAAAACTTAAATTTCAAAAAAAAATTTCTGGCCCTTAAAACACCATAACTCGAGTTTGCGACAGTGATCCACACCAATTTTTACTCTGACTTGGGGACTTGTATGGCCTTTCGAACGAGAGAAAACGCCGAGATCACTTTTGTCGTTCAGGAGATCTTTTCGACTTTGGGTAGAATTTTGGGTTGGAAATTACTCCTGTAGTTGTAAATTGACCGGTGCAACGTATTCAGCGTCGAAAGTTGGTCTAGACGATGTGTCTTGACAATTTTGAGATGCCATACCCTGGTCCTGGGGTCAAATTTTCGAAATTGAATTTTCACTTGTTTCAAAGTTTTCGAGGACGCTGAACACGAATCCGGTGTTTGTTTTGCGATTTTGGACGCAGCTACCCTGATTTCGACACCCCGCCGGCCAAAAATTATGTCCCTGGGTCGAATTTTGAAATTGCGTTGACAGTTGTGTCTGGGCTTTCTGATGCCGCAGAACACGAATCCGGTGTGTGGCTGAGTTGCGGTTAATTTAGCCTGATTTTTACCAAAAATTTACCTTCTGGAAGTTGTTCGAATTACGCAGATTTGAATTTGGATTTACCATATCAAACAGCGCGCGCTGATCCAGTTTCAAACTTTCTACACCAAAAAACTTGGGAACGAGTCAAAGGGTGGGAATGCAACAGTTGTTGGGGTTTCCTCTGCCCCCGTCTGCTAAAGCAATCACGCGGAGTGCCTATCTGACACTCAGTTCGGACACTCATTCAAATTTTGGTCTGTTCAGGTACAAAAAGCTCTAAAATAGCGCCACAGGCAAACAGAATTTGCCACTTCCATCTCTTCCATTAGAAATTTCTTTAAAATAGCTCCGCAGTCCAAGATTTGTTGCTAGGACTGTAACTACTACCCCATCCCCCCCCCCCCCAAGCTTGGACCAACCAGAACGGGAATCTTGTTCTTGTTGTCAAACCCTCCTGGGCTGACAATAAAGCGGCAAAAGCTCAGGAAATTTTCTGCATAGCAGTTTGAAAATTGTCAATGTAGTCACCAGCAGTGTTATCTTTGAACAGTTGTCCTTTTAAGGTATTTTCCATGAAAAATAGGGCGAAGGAAGGCATTATTTTCACTTTTCAGGCATCTTATACTGTTTTTCAGAACAATTTTGGAACTCAACTTTGGCGCTTTCAACCAAATCCTCAAATCACAGCAGAAATATCCTTCCCCAGGTTGACGAGCAATCGCACCTATGTCAAAATAGCTTATAAACAGTGCACAGAGTGCAAAAATAAGGTACAGAAGGGAAGAATATTGCATAAACATGTCCACCATCAAATTCTACACACTTGGCGCAATTTTGAGTCCTCTACATACAGGAGATCACGAGAAATTCCATAATTCTTAGCCGCAGTTGCCATTAAACCTTTCTGCCGTCTCTGTCTACTCGGAATAGTCATACGGTAGGCCGTCTCAAGTCGCAATGCGCTTTTTCCGATTTTGGTCGTGGATTGGGTCGTGGGTCGTGGATTGGGTCGTGGGTCGTTGGGTCGTGGAATACTAATAGCCGAAGTAGCGAAGGTCGATTAGTTGAGGCTTTTCTCGCGTATGTTGATTTCTAAGCAGTGTTGTCTGGATCGTTACGTTAAGTAGTGAATAAGTGCCATTGAGGTGTCATCGTATGTCCACTTGCTTCCGCAAAGTATCGAACTGTCCGATGTATCGCCACAAGTATCGCCAACGTCTAAATTCTATGAAGACCATGAAAATATCGGCTGCACAGGACGTTTTAAGCATTAAGGAGTGGCTGAGGGTTGCTTTCATGCACATTTCGAGCTATTCTGCCACCATTCACTACAGAGTTGTTGCAATGAGGCTCTGACATGTATTCTGAGGCACAGCAGCTGGTGAAGTGGACGTGGTAAATACCAGCACTGGCAGTTGCACAGTATCAAATGACTTTCGATCTATCTGAAAGTTGAATTCAGTGTGTTCTGAGACAAGGGAGCTGGCAGGGCTGTGTGCATTTGATCAATGCACATTGTGAGCAGTGGCAGCTGGCCATGGGTCTCTGCATGTTTTGACCAGTGGCTGTGGGTCGTGAGTCATACATGTTCTCACTCTGACCAGTGGCTGCGGACCATGGGTCACCACATGATGCGGTATAGGCGACAGCAGTTTCCTATGGGTATCACCTATGGGCTAAAGGCACTAGTCCTATAACTAAGCCTATATACTAAGCGGCTAACGATGTCTGTCACACGTCTGTCCGGGTACTGTTAACACGATAACTCCCGACAGCCATGACGGATAGCGATGATCTATACACCAAAAGAACCGTCGTCCTCTGTAGTTTTGCACCTCCTATTGTGGACATTTACTGATGTCTAAATTTCACAAAATTCGCGAAAATATCAGCTGCACAGTACATTCTGAGCACTAAGGAGCAACTGCATGCCACTTTTGTGGAAATTTTGCACTGTCATGCCACCATTCACTGCAGAGTTGTCGCTGTGAGACTCTGAGGTGTATTTAGAGGCATGGGAGCAGGTGCGGCAGTAAATGCAGGCACTGGCAGGGACACTTTGTCAAACGACTTTAGATAAACCTGAAAACACCTATGGGCTAAGCACAAATGTCGGTGGGTTGAATTCAGTGTATTCTGAGGCATGGGCACTGGTGCAACCATAAATTCAGGCACTGGCAGGGGCACAGCATCAAACGGCTTTAGATCTATCTGAATCTCCTATGGGCTGATGTGAGCATTGCTGTGTGGCTGTGTGGTTGTGAACAGTGGCAGTTTTCCATAGGTCAATAAATGTGGCTCTGTTTGCATAGGCATTCGGCTGTTGAGTATACAGTATCACCTACGGGCTAAAGGCTCTAGTCCTATATACTAAGCGGCTAACGGTGTCTGTCACACGTCTGTCCGCATACTGTTACCACGATATCTCTCGACAGCCATGACGGATCGCGATGACCTATACATCAAAAGAACCGTCGTCTTCTGTAGTTTTGCATCTTCTATTGTGGGCATTGGCCGATGTCTAAATTCCTCAAAATTCGCGAAAATATCAGCTGCACAGCACATTCTGAACACTAAGGAGCGACTGCAGCTCACTTTTGTGGAAATTGTGCACTGTCGTGTCACCATTCACTGCAGAGTTGTCGCTGTAGGACTCTGAGGTGCATTCAGAGGCACGGGAGCAGGTGTGACAGTAAATCCAGGCACTGGCAGGGGTACTTTGTCAAATGACTTTAGATCAATCTGAAAACACCTATGAGCTAAGCACAAATGTCAGTGGGTCGAATTCAGTGCATTCTGAGGTATGGGTGCTGGTGTAACCATAAATCCAGGCACTGGCAGGGGCACAGTGTCAAATGGCTTTAGATCTATCTGAATCTCCTACGGGCTGATGTGAGCATTGCTGTGTGGCTGTGTGGTTGTGAACAGTGGCTGCTTTCCATAGGTCAATAAATGTGGCTCTGTTTCCATAGGTGTTCAGCTGTAGAGCATACAGTATCACCTACGGGCTAAAGGCACTAGTCCTATATACTAAGCGGCTAACGATGTCTGTCTGTTCGGCATCTGTCCGCTTAGCACAAAGCATTCAAATGGCGGCCACGGCGGCAATGACGCGCGCACTGTACGCCAACAGGCAAAACATCAACGACTGATAGTGTGTGACCTTTACAGTGTCACCATTCACTAAGAGTTGTCGTTGTGAGACTCCAAAGTGTATTCACAGGCACTGCATGCACTGTCACTGGCACAACATCAAACCGTTACGGATCTGTTTCAAATGGCTTGAGATTTATTTGAAATGTCCAATTGGCTGAACCCAAACGTCTATGGGCCAAACACAAGAGTCTACTGTGTATTTAGAGGCATGGGAGCTGGTGTGATCCTAAGCATAGGCACTGGCAGGGGCACAGGGTCGAATGACTTGAGATCTATCTGAAATATCCTACATTCTAAACACAATTGTCTACAGGCTAGCCTCAGGTGCCAATTGTGTATTTACAGGCACGGGAGCTGGTACGATCCTAAATCCTATATACTAAGCGGCTAACGATGTCTGTCTGTTCGGCATCTGTCCGCTTAGCACAAAGCATTCAAATGGCGGCCACGGCGGCAATGACGCGCGCACTGTACGCCAACAGGCAAAACATCAACGACTGATAGTGTGTGACCTTTACAGTGTCACCATTCACTAAAGAGTTGTCGTTGTGAGACTCCAAAGTGTATTCACAGGCACTGCATGCACTGTCACTGGCACAACATCAAACCGTTACGGATCTGTTTCAAATGGCTTGAGATTTATTTGAAATGTCCAATTGGCTGAACCCAAACGTCTATGGGCCAAACACAAGAGTCTACTGTGTATTTAGAGGCATGGGAGCTGGTGTGATCCTAAGCATAGGCACTGGCAGGGGCACAGGGTCGAATGACTTGAGATCTATCTGAAATATCCTACATTCTAAACACAATTGTCTACAGGCTAGCCTCAGGTGCCAATTGTGTATTTACAGGCACGGGAGCTGGTACGATCCTAAATGTAGGCACTGGCAGGGGCACAGGGTTGAATTACTTTAGATCTATCTGTTCTGTGGTGCACTGAAGTTGATGATTGCGTTATCTCCTTCATGCTATGCAGATTACCCATGGGCTATTGACCATAGAGATTCTCCTATGGGCTCAACACCACTAGTCCTCTTTACTAATCACGCGATCTCTGTCTGTCTGTCTGTCTGTGAGCAGGATAACTCTCGACAGCGGCGACAGATCCCGGACATCTATACATTTTCGGAACCGCCTTCCGCCGGGCACCATCTGGCCGAAGTTTGGCCTCGGGCCGCTGTCGAAATTCGGGCGAAATTCCGAAAATATCTTTTTTTGCACATTTTTGGCGTTAACTCCCATCTGCGGCGGCGGATCGCGACGAGCCGTGCATCAACGGAACCACCGTTCGATGCTGCACCATCTGGCCCAAGTTTCGTCTTCGGCCGCCGCCTAAATCGTCCGAAATTCGGGATATTCGGGCAAATTTCGGCCGTTTCCTAAAGAACATTCTTCGCAACAACTATTACGATTCTGCCATAGTGCGGCTTGCATCTCTGTGAGACGCAACTTGCGCACGATTTGCTTTACACATTGTGATCGCTGTGAGACCCAAGTTGACAACAATATGCTTTACACACTGTCAAAGCACCGTCAACACGGGACTTCGCCTTCTGACCAAGAACGGCGCACGAGTCACGGGCACAGGCGAAGCGCAAAACGTCGGTTTGTCTTCTGACCAACCAAAACGTCGGTTTGTCTTCTGACCAAGAACGGCGTATGAGTCACGGGCACAGGCGAAGCGCAAAACGTCGCTTTGTCAGGTGCCACTGTCCCGGGCAGTCTCTTTGCTGATTACGGAGAGAGGCGCAGTCGGCGCAACGCGACATCGAGACCGGCGACCTCCAACCTTTGACAGAAGCTGCAGCGCGTCAGCTGCGCGACATCGGTCCTCTGAAGCTGCAGCGCGTCAGCTTCACGACATCGGTCTCTGAAGGTGCAGCGCGTCAGGTGAGCGACATTGGTGTTTGAAGCTGCAGCGCGTCAGCGGCGCGACATCGGTCTCTGAAGCTGCAGCGCGTCAGCTGCGCGACATCGGTGTTTGAAGCTGCAGCGCGTCAGCGGCGCGACATCGGTCTCTGAAGCTGCAGCAGGTCAGCTGCGCGACATCGCTCTGTGAAGCTGCAGCACGTCAGCTGCGCGACATCGGTCTCTGAAGCTGCAGCGCGTCAGCTGCGCAACATCGGTGTTTGAAGCTGCAGCGCGTCAGCGGCGCGACATCGGTCTCTGAAGCTGCAGCACGTCAGCTGCGCGACATCAGTCTGAAAGCTGCAATGCGTCATCCACGGGCTATAGACCCTAGTGTACAACTACAGCCCATTTCACTACAGCACATTCCTTCACCATAGCTCTGCTACATCCTCCGGAAGAGAAGTCGTCTTCTCATCAACTGGAGCTGTTTCACGATTGCCGCCGGGTAGCTTTGTTTAACAGAGCGTAGATTATTGGGTTCACTCCTGTAAACAGTAGCGAGTTTGTCACAGTTGAAAGATCGATGGGTTTCCTTGCGAAGTTGCGAATGGTAATGCCGCCAATAGCAATTGTATACCGATATATGTACATAGTTGCTCTGCTAAGGCGCTAATGGAGTAGCTATTGGACCACCTAATGGAGACTAATGAATGATTGGTTACCTGTTTTATCATACGAGCATTTTAAGCAAGACACTAACATCTGCATTGTTCCTGAACAACTGTGTTACGCTGGAACTGCTAGAAAAGTTGGACCACATACTGCTGTATGTGATAAACTGGGGGGGTGTATCGTTTATCAACTGGCTTCGACCGACCCGAGTTGCAGTATCCCATCCAGAAGAAGATCTTGAAGTAGAGCTCGGGGGCCTCGTAGCCGAAGGGCGCTAGCAAGTAGGCGAGGAAGAAGGGCAGCCAGCTGGCGATGAAGGCCGTCAAAATGAGGCCCAGCAGCAGCGTCGCCTGCAGCTCCTTCTGCTTCAGCTTCCGACGGCGTTCCAGCAGCTGCCGAGTCACGGTGCTGGGACGGTCGTCCCTGCCGCCCCGGCGGCCGCTCCTCGGACGCATCTGGCTGAACTCCACGTTGGGATGGTCCATGATGGACAGAAGGCGGTCGGCCTGAAAACAGGGTTGGGAGAGTGGGGTTGAGACGTATGTATGGGGCTTTGGGGTACGGAGTCGGACGTGGCCTCTACATTATGTCTGGTACTGCCAAGTGTCAACTTCTGCATGTAGAACTTTCGGTCGGCGCCTTTACATGATGCCTCTTTTGTGCAAAGCCACGTGTCAACCTCGGCAACAGATACTCGTCCGACTCCGTTCCCCATGTCGTGTCGTCACAATGTCAAAGCGACGGTGCGACGTCGCTCAGCGTGTGCTAAGCTGATGCAACACACACGGACGAGCTACTCAGCCACAGTTTATGCCAACTGACTATGAAACAAGCTACAGCTAATGAACGCTTTGCTAATATGACTTTTCTAGCGAGCAGATTCTATGACAGCAGATTCTACGACAACGTGAAGCGAGCGTTACATGAATCTTGCCGGCCAGCCGGATATAGAACTCCAGCACTTGCGCACAGTCGTGTACTGTAATTCGGGAAGAGCAAATATGAAAGTTTCTAAACTCTCTGAATGAGACAGTCCAAACCAAATTCGTCGTAGATGCGATGGTAAAACAATTTTCTGTCTTATTATCTTAATGTCTTAGAAGCT
>JASAMZ010008252.1:0-11963 GCA_030248115.1 Linhomoeus sp. GSCO2_2 | reverse complement strand
ACCAAATTTGAGCAAATTTTGACCCAAAAATCGAGAATTTTATTCTCACATCGCAAACGGAAAAGGCGAAATTCCCTTCGGAATTTTTGAGCTTTTTCCTAACCGCCGTGAAATTCAGGCCGCTTTTCACGTGGCTGCAGCTGGCGTCCTCCTCAGTCTCCGAGGGATTTTCTACAAAAACTACGATTTTTCAAAATTGCGCGTTACAGTACCCCTAAAAAGAATATCGATTCCAATTGCTTGTGTGTGCGGCTAGACGTGTCGTATGCCGATTCCGGGGTTTCATATGATGGAAGTTCCGAATCTGACGTTATTCTTGCGGTCCGAGTCACCAATAGCCGCAACTACATAATCGGGGCGACAATACCAGCCAAAATTCGCAAAAAACTACGGCAAATTCGCATCATTTCCGCACAAAATATCCCCACCGGAATCCTCCACGGGCAAGACGCCGTTTTGGTCGCCGTTTTGCGCGCTGTCGGACAAATCTGCGTTTTTGAAGTTTTTCGACTTTTTGTGTGCGCTTTTCACCGCCTCCGCCTCCTCTATGGCATTTTCGGGTTTGTCCACACTTTCGGAATTGCGCGACGCCCGTCTAGAATTGGCCTTTTGCTTCTTTTTCGCCTTTCCCCCCTTCGCCATTTTGTCGCGAAAACCGCAAAATTCTGGTTTCTGAAGCCTTTTGTTGCACAACGAACGGAAGTATCACTTCTGTAGATTGCAGGACGCGTTTCGTAGAATAGCGAACGCTGCTGCTGAAGAGTTATGAAACGGCTGCCTTCGCGCAGATCGTTACAAATATTACAGTAACCCTCTTCATGGAAGTCAGGCATTCTCCGTCCAAAATTGCAAGACTTAAATACACTACGTAACAAGGCTCCGCAGTACGAAAGAACACAGAGAAGGAAGAATTGGAGCGAATCGCGTTGCCAACAGCGCTTTTTAGCACTCCGACCCCAAAAGAGGCAGAGTGCTATAGTGGAGCTGCCACCGACTAACTTTTTTCCCCAAGATTTCTCGCGCGTGGTTCATCCGATTTGGACGGGTTTTTTTAATCGATAGCTCTCGAGGGATAGTAGGTGTGGACGGACCTTCATTTTTTCACGTAGTGGGAAAATTTCGAGAAAAAGATCCGTCGAAAAAGATTCGGTCCAGATATCTCAAATCGGAAAGATTAACATGTTCTCTTTCGTTTAAGACCAAAATCGCCAAAACCCGCCGCGGAAATCGTGAGTTCTGCGGTGGCAACTGGTTTCCATCGGGGGTCGAAAATGCCTATTTTCGACTTTCGGTCGTTTTAGCGCCCGATTGCGACGAGTTAGGGCCAAATGGACTGCACCACGCGATTCCCCGTTGAAAACTGATCCGGAACCGAGTTTTAAAAATATTTTTTCGGCTACCGTACCCTAACCGCGTCCAAAATTCGAATTTTCACTCCAGAGGACAAAATCAATGTTGGAGTCGACCCCGGTGCTTTCGAGGTCGCTGATGCCGAATCTGGCATTGTTTTCGCGTTTCGGACCAAAATTCGCGAGTTTTTGCCGATTTTCGACCTACCGAAGCCCTACGTCAACGAAACTGAATGTGAGGTGATGTGATTGCACGGTTGAAGTGTCGATTCTAGGGTATTTCGCGGAGAGGAACGCGAATTCGCTATTGCTTTCTCTATTTTGTGTCGATTTTGCCTTCAAACAGCCACTTTCCTAATACCGAAATTCAAATTTGAATGCAACTTTTACCGTACTCTCCTCAAACAATGTTGTAACTTGAATTTGTGCACGCATTGACGAACGATTCGAATTCAGTAAAGTTCTCAAAATTCCGTTCGATGGTCCGCTGCTTCTTGTTGTGACTCAATCGGCGGTGAGACCGCAGCGGCTCGATTTGTTTGGCCCGAAAGGTGCAACCCGCCATTTGGCAGACAGCGTTTCCTTCTTCAATTGGCTGACTTTCCTCCCACTCTTTCTTATGCTTTCGCAATCTGTGTTGCCGCAGAGAGCCGGTTTTGTCAAACTGTTTGCCACAAAACTGGCAAGTGTAGACCTACTTGTCGTCCATTTTACTTTGTCTGAAGATGGACAAGGGTCGCTCAGCCGCCTGTTCTAGCACAAAGATGGAAGCGTTGCTGTTGCGTGCACACGGCGCCTCGACTGAGACGCTACACACGTTGTTGCGTGACGAATCCGAATATTTGTAGTCTTCACGGGAAGTGCCTGACTTCCATGAAGAGGGTTACTGTAACATTTGTAACGATCTGCGCGAAGGCAGCCGTATGAAATCGAATTTTCAGGAATTTGAATTTCGAATCGAAAATGGAGGATTTCGAGCTGAAAACAAGCGTTGTGTTGCGCGAGCTGCCCGTATTCGCCAGGGAACTGATTAGGGACTACGAAAATCGTAAGTTCGTCTTGAATTTGGGGAACTTTGCGATTATACAATAAGTTTTGTACAAAGTCGAAATGCATTTAGGACAATCTCAGTTTTCGGCAAGCTTCAGCGACGCTCTCTGCTGGCTTGTGGCCGGTAGACAAGCGGTTCTTTTTGAGATTTGCGCTATAAATGGACAAAATTTGGCGCGAAATTCAAATTTTCCCACGAATCGCCGCTGTTTCAAACTGCTGGCGCCCCCCAGCGGATTGAGCTACAGCGCGCAGCTATTTTGCGGAGTGAAAAGCGAAAGAGGTGGTATAGATCCTAGTTTTAGAATTTTAACTTTGTAGTACATTATTATATTCGGCAAATGTGCCCAAAATTAGGTACATATATTTTCCTTCAATTCGTCCAATTTTCAGGCCAAATTTCCGCCGCTTGCGTCAGTCCGGAAGGCCTATTCCGCTTTTGGGGCGATTGCAACGAAAATTCCCAATTTTTGGAGACCAATCTGGAATTTGAGGGTCAGGTGGCCTATTCGCTTACTCTAATTGACGTGAGTGGAATCTGAAATTTGGCAATAATTTTGGTAGAATTGTACAAATTTTCTGCTATTTTTTCTGCAGGAAAATACATTTTTGGTGGCTACAGGCGCGGCGCATTTGCATTTGCTGCGATTGGAGAGAGACGCGAGGGGAAAAGCCTGCGGCGTAAGGATTTTTTGCAAAATTTGAATTTTTTGTTAAAGTTCTTTGTTGGACAACAAAACAAATTATTGTCGTTTGGAGAGTTTTGGGAAGCCTAGTGTTGAAAATTGATTTTTTTGTGTTAAAATAATCAAATTCGTTTGTTCAATTTATAGACAGCTGAGCTACACTGTATATTGTGAAATCCCCCGCCTTATGAAGCCGTGTCGAATTCTGAACTACGCATTTGCAACTTCAAGCGTTTTATATTCTTTTGCTTCCTTATTTTTTGTGATTTTATTTTTTATTTGTTGTTTTATTTCAGATTTACAACTTTTCAGATCAACTCCCAGGCTTTGCGCTCGCTGAACGCGGGCGGTTTCACCTCTGGAATTTCCCGCCGCTTGTCGTCACTTTTGTTTGCCAATCCATCTTCCGTTTCCGATGATGAACAGTTGGTGAAAATTGTCAAAATTCAAAATGGAAATAGTGGGGAATTTTGGGCTTTTACACTTTGTTCGAATGGCAAGCTGGAGAAATGGCGCCTTGAGGTATTGCGGTGTATAATAGGGATCTTTGTTACAATTACAAAAATATTTAATTATTGTGATTATTATCATTTCTAAATTGGTAGTTGTTTTAAATTCAAACCGTCTTTTTCCATCTTTTAATGCAAGCTTATTAACACCAGAGCAGTTTATTAAATCCAGTTTGCACATATTATAATTTTTTAATTTATTTATACTGCCTATACCGTAATAATTTTTGCAACGCGTTCAGGACGGCGGCATGGAATGGAGCACGGGCGATACGCTTCTGTCAGACACGGCAAAAGACACGTTTTTCGAGGAATTTTGGGTGCATTTTTTTTGCGAAATTCGTTCGCATTTTAAACTAGTTTTATCTAAATTTCAACTCTGTTACATTTTTGATCTTTTTTGGTTATTTTTGCGGAATTAATGCACATTTCAAACCACTTATCGAATTGCCAAGCAAATTTTAATTTTATTAAATTTTCGAGAAACTTTGGGTGCATTTTTGTGAAATTAATGCCCGTTTCGAACTAATTTTATTCGCTTTTTCTATGGTTTAGATGCCTCAGACCGGTCGCTCCCTGAGATCAAATGCCAAGGAGAAAATTAGCGTTCGATTTGTGGATTTTGTGGCGCACAGAATTGAAAATAGCGCGGAATTTGGGCTTTTGCTGCTGTTGGCGGCTAGAAATAGCGGCGTTTCCGAGAATTTGGTCTTTGCTTTGGGTGGGAATTTTTGGTGAACGATTTTTTTAAAAAAAATAATAAAAATATTGTGAATGGAAAAATGAATATTTTTTGAAGTTTCAACGTTTATTGTTACTTAGTTTCAATGCCGGTCGTTTTAAAGTGTGAAACGGTGATTTCTATGTGTATATAGGCAATTTGGGAGAAATATTCTGGAATTTTGTTATGTTTCACCGCCAAATGTCACATTTTCCCTTAGAAGAAGAAGATTTGAGATTTTTTGTCCTTTTTTCACTCTTGTATTTGTTAAATTTTCAATTCAGCCTACGTTGCCGATTTGTCCGTGACTCCCTCCGATTTCGAGTGGTTCTCCAGAATACAAATGGACAAAAACTACAGGGTGAATTTTTTTTTGCAAAAATTGAATTTTTTTTATATCTTCGTGATTTACGCGCAGATTTTCTAGGATTTCGACGAGCCTCTGTCCAATTTGACGCTGGGAACGCCCCAAAACGCGCAGTGGAGCGTGAATCCTTTGGTTTTTGCCACGAATTTACAGGATGGAAAAGTGACAAATTGAAGTTTTGTGCAATTTTGAGCGCTAATTTGTGAATTAGAGTCGTTTAGGTGTGCTGCTTTCGTCTCTCGAAAGAGTTGGATAGAGAAATTTCGGCGGACGATAGGTTTTTGTACGAAAATCCACCCGACGAGCCGTTAATTGGCGCGGGTGGGTATTTTAGAGTTTTTTGTGAATTTTTAATGACACTAAATTCTAAACTTTTTAGGCTTTACCAGCGGAGATTGCGTACTGCTAGGTGCGAAAAGCGGCCTGTGCACTGTGCGACTTTTGCCGAAGTTAGTAGATTATTTTGATTGAAATAAATTCGTGAATAGTGACCTTAGGATATTCGTAGAAATTTGAGAGTACTTCTAAAAGAATTAGCCACGCTTGGAAGACTTTTGGAGTTTTTCGAGTAACATTAGCGTGCAAAACAGCAGCCTAATTGCCCAGATTGAAATACCCTTCATTTTTGCTTTCTGTATTTTTATAATATAATTTGTGCACTTTCTAGGCATTTCTAAACAATCTGTTTTCAAAATTCTACACAATTTTTCAGGGATTTCGCCCCTCCCTCCGCGGCGCTTCTCAACCGAAGCGTGGGCAGGGTTGAAAATTTTGAAAATGCGCGCGAAAATGTGGAAAATTTCGGCAATTCCAAAAACGTGTCGATGGACGAAGACACTGAAGTGTTTCCGGAGGAAATTACGCAAGATTTCGACGTTTTCGAACAGTTGCGACAGGCCTATTTGGCCTTCGCCAATCAAAAATTGGTTGGTTACTGTAATTGAAAATTCGAGTATTTTGAATTGTTTGGATTTGGAATACGTGATAAAATTATGTACCTGGTTGGCACTCCGCCGCTTGAAAAGCGCAGGAGTGCTATAGGAGCGGTAAAGCCCACAGTTAACATAACACGCGCACCTAGGGAGCCAATTTTTTTTTTAAAAGATAGCTTAGGACGACGCGCAGCGTGCTCGGGGGGTGAAAAAATTTCGGCGTGGAAGAATTTTGCGAAAATTCAAAAATTCAAATTTTTGCTAAGTAAAAAAAAATAATCAGGCCACAACTTTCGCAAAAGTGGGCCGAATTTGGTGATTTTTGGATATGTTGTAGGCCTTTGGGTCCTCTATGGGGCATCGCTGGAACGGGCTCCCTAGCTGGTCCGACGCGGGAGTACGGTAGAAAATTCAAAAATTTAAATTTTTTTCCGACATTTAAAAAATCGTAACTCGGATTTGCGACGGTGGATCCTCGCCAATTTAATTTCTGACCTGGACACTTATATTACCTTTCATTTGGCACCAAAACCGCCGAGATCGGTCTCGCCGTTCGGGAGATACGCGGTCACAAAAGTCCTGGGTCCCGAGCGGAAAATTCGGATTTTCGACTTTGAGTGGATTTTTGGGCCGGAAAGCGTGCTTTTAGCGGCAAATCGACCATTGCAACGTGTTCAGCGTCAAAAATTGGTCTAGACGAAGTGTCTTGACCATTTCTAGGTACCGTACCCTGGCCGCGCCGAATTTTTGAATCCCGGGGTCAAATTTTCGAAATTGAGGTTTCATTTGTTTCGGGGGTTTTCGACGGCGCTGAACACGAATCCGGCGTTTGTTTTGCGATTTGGGGCGCATTTACCATGATTTCGGCGCCGAACCACCCAAAAATTGCGTCCCGGGGTCGAAATTTCAAAATTGCGTTGACAGTTGTGTCTGGGCTTTCTGACGTCGCAGAACGCGAATCCGTCGTTTGTTTGGCGATTTGCGGTGCATTTAGCCTGATTTTGGCCGAATATACTCACGCTCTGTAAAATTTCGCACATCCGAAAATACCGTCCGCCATTGATTTTGCTGCGCCTACAGTACGCCGTCCATATAAGACGCGCTGAGAAAGGCGTCTACGCACGCGCAATCAAACCGACGTGCTGTAGCACTGCGGAAACCGACGCCGTCCACCCCAGCGGGGGATCCGCCGCTGTGTAGCGTAGATAAAGCGCGCCTGTACAATTGGGGCGCCGCTGGCATTCTACATTGTGAGTGGCTATAGACAGTCAGCGGTCAGTACAGCCCGCGCTCATCGTCGTCAGTACAGCCTGCTCCAACGCGTCACTTGCGCCACATCGGCCTCTAAGTGTATGGCATCTGCTTAGGCCCGCCCCGGGTCATAGACCCTAGTTCTACACTGGAAAAATTGGGAACAAACAAATTTAACGGGATGCAACACTTGTTGGTTTCTGTGCCCCTGTCTGCTAAAACAATCACGCGGAGTGCCTATCTGACACTCACGGAGTGTCACGTATCACTTGTTTGTTAGTTTGATTTGCCTATTTATTTTACTGTTGTTTTGTGCTTTGGTTTTAATTATTTATTTTATTTTAGTTACATATTTTATGTCTTAAACATATTTTGCCTTTTAGTATTTTGTTATTGTAATTTTTTATTTATTTGGATTTTTGTTTTATTTATTTTAGCTTTTTTATTTACTATCTTATATTAAATTTTTTTGATTTTTTACTTTTTTCAAATTGTTTGGATTTGGGCTAGTTTGTTTATTCACTTTAATTTATTTCATTATTTATTACATTTTATTAATGGTTGTTTGAATGTACATTTTGTGCGTTTAGAAATTTATGTTAGCAGCATGTTTTAATCGATTAATTTTATAGGATATTTTACTTTGTTCACAACATTTAAATTTATTCATTAATTTGAAAATTAATTTCACAATCCAGGCTCAGTGTTCCCTACTGCTGGAGCCTTTTTCTACAAGAAAGGAGGTCGATCGCTCATTGGCCCGGGCTGTGCTGCGATTGGCCAGAGACCTGCTAGACGATTGCCTATTGGACGATCATATTGGTGACAACACATTTTCAATGTTTTAGTTTGACTAGGGGGTGTCAGAAATGGGACAGTGTCTTTGATTGGAAGCGCAAAGCAACACAACAAACAAAACGAAACGAAACGAAAACCAACAATAAACAAAACGGCGCAACAAAGTTTCGCTTGCATTCGGGCTAGCGTCTGCATATTGCATCGTTGCGATTATTTGAGGAGGTGACAGGCCCTTTCCTATTCTATTGGTTGCGGTCAGTCTTGTCGTTGTACCACATTTTTCTGAATTGTTTTGTTATTGTTTTGTTCCTCTGCCTAATTTTTAAAATTGTTTTGTTATTGCTCCTCTCCGATTTCAACAAATTGTTCTTGTTATTATTAACGATACCATTAATAATTCTTGTTATTATTAACCATTGTACCTAGATTGTTCCTAAGGAGATTGGGTGAAGTAGGGGAGAAGTTCGTTAAGTGGTGATTTCCATAGAATCGCAATCGTGAAAGACGGATATTCCTAAATTATATGAGATTTGCTCCATTATTGCTGTGGATTACTGTATTAGGTATTTTCACCGATCTTTAGAACAATTTAGGTACAATTTATGAGTTTCCAAATTGTTTTGTTCTGGAGCCATTCCAGATTGTTATTGTTATTGTTTTGTTCCTGTTGTTGTTGAAGTTTTTATAGTTGACATCTCACGCACAGTGGAATTTCCTGAGAGCAGTGGAAAAAATTGTTTCCTGAGAGCAGTGGAACAAATTGTTATTGTTCCTAAATTGTTAACAATTTTAAAAGGCTACAAATTGTTAGGTACAATTTGTACCCCGGAACAATGGACAAGACTGGTTGCGTTTCGCCTCAAATGTTCGTATTTTCTCTCGAAAACGCGCTCGGAATTTCTAAGATGCCGGCCGATAATGGCTGTAATGTTTTGTCGGTCGCAGTGTATAATTTGTAATTTTGGAATATTGTTGGTTTTGTAGATAGAACTTAATTAAAAAATTGCAGGTCAACTGAACACGCCGTCCGTTTTGGTGTCCGCCCAACTCAAAGACAAGCGCCGAGCGATGGAGTTGCTTGTGAAATTCCTGAAAAGCTTCGATTTGTGGAAAAAGGTTGTCTTTTTCGCCCGCCCTCAGGCGGGCGACACCCTAGGGGAGCTCGGCGTGCTTGCGTACGTACGTAACGCTCCGAGATCTCGGCGTTGGAAAGTCGTAGAGCGGAGATCTTGGGCTCTACGGGTAGGTCTCGACTCACTGATCATTCCGCTAAGAGGTTTCGAAATTCAAAAGTTAAAATTGCGCGCACTACAGTAACCCGAAAGTGCAAAAGCACAAAACGGCTCTAACTCGCTCGTCTTACGTCATAGAGCCGCAATCGACATATCAGGTGAAAGCTCTCGGCGTGCTCTTTCATGCGGCAGCAACAAATTTTTCAATAACGCAAGCACGCACCGCAGAAAACGCCATTCTCGAGATTTTAACACTAAGATCGCTCTTTGCTACATGCAGAAGTGCGACACGGTTTGATTGCTCGTAGTGCGCTCTTTTGTGCTCTGTCAATTGTTTGCCAAAACTTTTACAAGTTTTTGTCACTTTTTTAAAAGCGTTGCTTGAAAGAGGGATGTTCTTGCTCTAAAAGCCAAATCGCGGGCGAAATCAATATTGCTATGCAATACCCTCTTGCGAAGCGGGGGCTCATGAAGCGGAGCATGCGGGCGATGAACTCTCGCACTCTCTGCAGAAAGAACGCAACTCTTTGCAATGTCAGTCAGAATACAAACTCAACTTTTTAATACCGGAGCTTGTTACAATACAATATGTGAAATAATGTTTCTACAAGTAATTGCGTGGAATTTTGTGATTTGAGTTGGCGGTTCCATTCGACTACGATGGCGGGCGCAATTTTTGCGACGCGCGCCTCATTTTGGCGGAATTTTTGGAGAAATTGATTTTCGCTCAAAGGCTATTTGGGGCTCTGGGCGCGAAGTGAGATTAATTTTTTGGTGTTTTGGCAGCTATTTGAGGTTTGTGGTAGAAATGTAGTATTTTTTCAGGAAATTGCAAGTTTTTGAAGCCGCCTTTCGTGAATGCGTTCTGTCACGTGAACCGACGCAAGAATTCGACATTTTTTCGCCCGTGGAGCTATTTTTGCAGCCGGTGGGGCGCTATTTTTGGAATTGTGCCTTAATTCTGCTTCAAAATGTAGAATTTTAGATTTCCGATTTGGACGAGTTATTCGCGCATTTGCGACCGGAAATTATGCGACAATCGCAAAATTTCGCGCAAAAGTTGCAAAATAATTTGGAAATCAACGCGATTTTGGCCCAAGCGCTGGGGGGTATTTTGGAGAAGCGCGCATTTTCCGGCGTTTTGTGGCTCGGAGATATGAATTTGAGGAATTTGGAGGAAAATTTGGAATTTTGGACGGCCGGAGAGGAAATGAGGGGATGTATTTTGGAACAGGTGAATAACGAGCGTTTAATTAAATTGTTTTGGAACGTAGATTAAAAGTAGAATGTAGATTCAATCAAACGATTTGGCAGAATTGATCTGACGTGAATCAAGTATTATTTGGAATCAAATACTGTACATCAAGCTGAATTGTTAAATTCAATAATATAGACGAAATTAAATCTATCGTGCTAAATCTAATTAATTATGCTTAATTAATTAAGCCAAGTCACAATAAATCAATGCGCTACGTATTAATTTAATTTGCAATTTAATAAAGTAATAATTGGTAAAAATGATTAATGATAAGGACAACGATTATCATGGCTGGCGCGGCAGCGCCAGACCATAATATGTTCCATCCAGGCCGCGCGCGCCTTTTCCCATCGTCACGATATATATTTCTCGGGCTGTGCTAGACGGAATTGGTTGAAATTTGGCACACTAAAGGACTTTATCATAAATAGATTAAATTCCAAATTTGGTTAAAATCGGTTAAGTGTAGCGAAAGTTACAGGCGCAAAAAGGATCGCGGCGCGTTTCTTGTCCCAACGGCGGGGGGTGAATTCTTCGTCGTCTTCTCCTTCTTCTTCTTCTCCAGATCACGCTCTAACGTCCACCATGATCAGCATCTCGTCGAGTCCGCCTTCTATTGTTGCCCCACCCACGGTTGTGCAGTGCAGTGCGTACAGTGCAGCATCTAAGCGTCCCCCCCCCCCCCCGTTCAGGAGCCCCTGCAAGCGTGTCCCAAAATTGTCCTACTCATTTTGTACGTGCCTCAAAGTGCCTCCGCTCGTACAGGAGGCCCTGCAAACGTGTCCCATAATTGTCCTACTCGTTTTGTACGTGCCTCAAAGTGCCTCCGCTCGGACAGGAGGCCCTGCAAACGTCTACGTAAATTGTCCTACTCGTTTTGTACGTGCCTCAAAGTGCCTCCCCGCTCGTACGGACCAAGCAGGAACATCTCCGAAATCTCCTACTCGTTTTGTACGTGCCTCAAAGTGCCTCCGCTCGTACAGGAGGCCCTGCAAACGTGTTCCCAAAATTGTCCTACTCGTTTTGTACATTCCTCGAAGTGCCTCCGCTCGTACAGGGAGGCCCTGTCAAACGCCTCCCATAATTGTCCTACACGTTTTGTACGTGCCTCAAAGTGCCTCCGCTCGTTCAGGAGGCCCTGCAAACGTGTCCCAAAATTGTCCTACTCGTTTTGTACGTGCCTCAAAGTGCCTCCGCTCGTTCAGGAGGCCCTGCAAACGTGTCCCAAAATTGTCCTACTCGATTTGTGCGTGCCTCAAAGTGACTCCGCTCCGTTCAGGAGGCCCTGCCGCACATGTCCCATAATCATCCTCCTCGCTTTGTGCGTGCCTCAAAGTGCCTCCGCTCGTACAGGAGGCCCTGCAAACGTGTCCCAAAATTGTCCTACTCGTTTTGTACGTGCCTCAAAGTGCCTCCGCTCGTTCAGGAGGCCCTGCAAACGTGTCCCAAAATTGTCCTACTCGTTTTGTACGTGCCTCAAAGTGCCTCCGCTCGTTCAGGAGGCCCTGCAAACGTGTCCCAAAATTGTCCTACTCGTTTTGTACGTGCCTCAAAGTGCCTCCGCTCGTACAGGAGGCCCTGCAAACGTGTCCCAAAATTGTCCTACTCGTTTTGTACGTGCCTCAAAGTGCCTCCGCTCGTTCAGGAGGCCCTGCACACGTGTCCCATAATTGTCCTACTCGCTTTGTGCGTGCCTCAAAGTGCCCCTTTTGCTCAGGAGCCCCTGTATACGTGTTCCAAAATTGTCCTACTCATTTGGTACGTGCCTCAAAGTGCCCCCGCTCATTCAGGAGGCCCTGCAAACGTGTCC
>JASAMZ010008251.1:0-10694 GCA_030248115.1 Linhomoeus sp. GSCO2_2 | reverse complement strand
TGTTGTTAATTACTTCGTTCAGTTACGTATTGCTCGCGTCGGATGAGCAGTGGCGAAATGTTCCCTCGGAAGTTTCCTTCGGTGGCCAGTCTTATTTTCGGACAAGAAAAGGCACTGGAAGGGAAACCAGTGGAGGTGGTCGGCCGCTAAGTGTTTCCTCCAACATGCCTTCACTGATTGGAGAGCATTTGCCGCGCTCGGGGACAGCGCAACTGCAAGTCCTGACTACAAGTCGGCATTATCCGAGACAATTTTTGAGCCTTGCCACAAATGTAGAATGGCGCGATTCCGCGCTTCCACCTACAAGTAGGCCATACAGCCGGCGGTGGTTTTGTTTTTGACTTCGGTGATAACGCCAACTGAGACGAATCAGCGTCAGTGCCTGATCGTCTACACAGATGTGGATGCGGGCGGGACGTCCTGGAAGGGGGGGGGGTTGCCTCATGCTCCCGCTGGGCCATCATGGGTGCCAATGAAGAGGGGGAGAGGGGAGGGGGAATTCGGGTAGCGCGAGCTTGGTGTGAAGAAAGGGGGGGGGAGGGTGGGCAGGAGAGGGGTGTCTAGAGCGCCTCACTTCCCCCACCCCTATAATTTATAAAATTGCTCAAAATCCAGCCCTTAGAACTTGCTTCCAGATGGCGGCGATGAGCGCAGTCTAGCGAAGGACCACCGTTCCACCGCAGCCTTCAAAGATTCCTTTGAGAGAATGTGCCGGATACTGTACGATGCTAAATCGAAGCTCGCTGGCTCCCAGATTTCTGGCAGCGGCTCCAATTCCGACGGTTAGTCACCAGCGGTACATATTAATGGTCTTATTAATAGTTCTTATACTTACAAACAAGCTGTTTTGAGAGTTAGTATTTTTATAATACAGAGTGGTTTGTGAGTGTTTCAAAGTGGAAGAGTAAAAGAGTGGATACTTTCGTAAAGTATTTTTCAGAACTAGCGATACGTCTGTACTTCGTTCAGTTACGTATTGCTTGGCAAAGTAGAAACTGCCTGCGAACTGCCATTGATAACCGTCTTCCACGCTGTGGCGCCTGCCTTTGCCCCACCTGGACGCAAAATTTGGCGTGAAATTCAAAAATTTGAATTTGAATTTTGAAAACGCCATCTTTCAAATTCTCACTTTTCCACCGCCCGCTCGAACTCCTCAATATCAGCGTCATCCAAGCCGTATTTCTTCATCAGTTCAGTCTTGCGTTTGGCCAAGTCTTCCCTCTTACGCTTCGCATTCTCTGATTCCAAAGCGTCGAATACTGCAGCCCCCAAGAGAAGGTAGGTGAACGTACAGACCAACAAACAGACGGCGCGCACGTTTTTCTTCCGATTCTGCTGCGGGTGGGAAGGGTGACGGCCCTGCTGGGGCAGAGGGGCCACCAGAACCATGACGCTGATTGGCTGGAAATGGGTACGGTAGCGCGGGAATTTAGGATGAGCTAAGGTGCTTGAGCGTTGCAGTGCCACGCCACGTCACGACACGTCACGTCACGCCGCGCCACGTCTCGCCACGGCACGCCACGCCACGCAACGCCATGCAACGGCATGAAACGCCACGCAACGCCATGGAACGGAACGCAACGCCATACAATGCAACGCAGCGCCACAAAATGCAACGCCACGCCACGCAGCGCCACGTAACGCCACGCAATGCAACGCAGCGCCACACCACGCAACACCACGCCACGCAACGCCACGCAACGCCACACCACGCAACCCATTGCCACGTCACGCCACGCCACACATTCACGTTGTGCCCTCCAAAACCATACGAAGCCACATCCACAGACTTCTGCAGTAACCTCCACCAATATCAGCCACGGAAAGCTACATACAAAGAACTGATGGCATTCTCATCAGCAACGCAAGGCACTGAGCTTGCGCTATACGCTGGCTGGCTCTGAAAGCCAAATAGTGGCCGCTCGCTGCCTTTAATCGAATTGTGGGTTTTGGGCGTCCGCTAGCGCTTCCCTTCCCTTTTCCTTTTCTAATTGGGCCCATTGCCTTTGGGGAATAGCCGGGACATTAAAGGGAAGGCTGGCTTTCGGGATTATCTGGCTGCGTTGCGCTCTGTGTCTGCGTGTGTTGTGTGTGGACGGTTTGTGTAGATGAATGACAAAGAAATGTTGAAGTCGTTTTTCATCAGGTCACTTTGGCGTTTGGACGAGTTTGTTTGATGAGTTGACAATTTTGCGAATGGCTGCTATCTGTCTGATTGACACAAGATGACAGTAGCGCTACGCAGTGAGTAGTACGTACAGTACCTCGATCGAAACAAGTTAACCACTGTGCAGCTTATCACTGTTCTTTTCACATTCCGTGACCACATTGTTCTCATCCTATGGTTTTCACGTTAGTTGGCACCTGTCCCACAACCCATCCCTCCTCCTCCCTCCTCATTTCTTCAACGATCTCGTTATAACCTCTGATATTCTGTTTAACCTTAATTAGATATCTTCTCAAATTGAAATCGGCCCAGAGATAAATCAGGTGGAGCGGAATGCCTATGGCACCGATTAGGCACATCACCATGTAGCCCGCTTTGGTGGGGTAGACGGACGCGTCCTGGATACGGTAGAGATGAAATTAGAATTTGACCAGCGAGGGTGACCAATAGAAACATCATTAGTTTCAGTTTCAGTTAAACCATGATGCTGGACGAGTTTCAGTTTCAGTATCAGGTTGTGTTATGTTATCAGTTATGTTATCTTCTGTTCAGTTTTAGTTAAGCTATCTTCTGGGTTTCATTTTCAGCAACCGAAATTGAGTTTTAGTTACTGGAAGACTAAATGTCTGAATATTCATGTTTGAAAGTAACCATGCTTGAGCGTTAATTCTTTTATGGATAAATTGAAATTTCCGAACTTTTGCTGAGCTATTTCGTCAGTTGTGTCTAACCTTGATAGGTACGAATATTTACATTAGTTGTTTAATTATATACGAATTTTGTGATATCAATCACTTGCAAAATCTCAGCTTCAAATAACTGAAAGTAAACCGTTAGTTCCAGTTTCAGATTCACTCCTAGCTGTTGCAATTCAGTATCAGTTTTAATTAATCTGAAACTGAAACTAGTGTATGTTCCCAGTACCTTGTCCAAGAACATCCCCAACATAGCTAGTCCGGCTACCAGAGCGCTAACCAAAGCTCCGACAAACACGTAGATCATGTTAGCGTTTCTCTCTCATGCTTACACATCGATTTCCGCCCTATCGCTAGCAGGCTAGCGCTCTCATACTTGTCATCTTGTAATCGGTTCCCCTTGTTTTAGTTCGCACATAGTATCATCCGCTTCTCCTGTGCTTAGACTGCTCTGTCACCTTCTCACACTTCTAGATTGTTTTGGTATCACACACCCGTACAGGTAATCTTGGGTATGTTTGGGTTGGTGATTTGCTACTTAAAGTGATTGTTTCTCTATCGTAAGCAGTCGGCAATATTCTGGTCTCTAGCTACTCAAGCTTTACAGCTTGTTGGTTGAATAAAGTTGTAGTGGGCCAAGCTCCCATTACACATGAGTCGAAATTCCAGCCGCCGTTGCCAAATTTGTAAGAAACAATCGAAATAAGGCTCTCATCACTCACGAAAATACCATAATTTCACCATCAAAACAAAATTCTTAATTCCACCACAATACCTGCTGTTGTGGCGAGTAGTACTGTTGGCCTGCAGGAGGATAGGGTGCCGCTCCTGCCACCGCGTTGTACGGTGGAGGAGGGGGCTCGCCATAAGTTTGCGCCATTTTAGCTTCGATTTCTGCAAATTAGTTGGTTTCTTCTTGTTCTTCTTCGATCATAGGTGGTGTATAGTAACCACCGTTGCTAAGCGTACGCGACGAAACGTTGCTAGGCAATGCGCACACAGCGCCAGCTCACATGACGGTGCCTTGCGTGTTGAAAAGGTGGGCAAACATTGGCATAAGATAGTCGACGTGTGCAAGCGTCTGCACTGGCAATACTGCCACGGTAACGCTCTAATAAGAACCGGTTGTCAAAGCTGTGTCGAAGTTGTGTTGGCAGATTTTTTGCGCTCTTTGTTGTACTATGTCGTTTCTGAACACACGAATATGGAGCGACCATTGTCGCATGAACACAAAGTGGTTTCGCAAAACTTCGCCTATGGACTTTCTCGACTTATCCGTATACATACAGCCTGTGCCTCTAAACGAACCGCTCACGATAACTCTCCTCCCGACGACTTGACAGCAAGACACTACCGACGTTCTCCGAACCTGCCTTCGATTAGTCATTCCAATGATATCACCACGCCACAAGCGTACTTACTCAGCTTAGTTTACTTCCCTACTAGTCACAACAATCACAAGATTGTCAACCGTTTCTGAAGAAGCACAGACAAGGACAGAGGTAGCGTGAAAACGACAGCTCTTCTTAGAACACATTAGAGCAGAGGGACGAACAGTTCGAAACGGCAGAACAAAAGCAACAAACGATATGCAAGAAGCGTGGAAATAATGGCCTAAGATAATCAGCGTTGAACCTGAATGCCTGTTGCAGGTAAGCAGTGAAACGGTGTAATCGCTTATTAGGTAGGTCCCGTCTTGCTGCGATGCGAATTTCGTTCCTCGCTTCTCTATTCCGGTGTCATGATGTTCTGAACGGTAGCAACTGTCGCAGCTCGTCCGCATTCCACTCGTCCACTCACTCTCAACCTCCCACATTCACATCCCCACGTCCCCCTTGCCAATTTCATTTATTTTGTTCTGTTTGTGTTATTTTATTTTAGTGTGTTCCCGCTATTGTGTGCCCCTTTTATTTCACTTTTGTTTTTCTTGCATTTTTGTTTTATTGTATTTTGTTTTATTTCATATGGCATTTATACTTTATATTTTATTCAATTTTACTCTACTTTATTTTGCTGTAATTTGTTATATTTTACTCTATTTTATTTTCATATTTTACTTTGTTATATTCTATTTAATTCTACTTCATCTCATTTTCCATTTAGTCTATTTAATTCAATTTAAATTAATTTGATTTAATTTAGTTTACTATATTTTATTTTATTTTATTTTATTTAGTTGATTTTAATTCATTCTATTATGTTTAACTTAACTCTATTTTATTTTGCTTTGTTTTGTTTTATTCTCTCGCATTTGATTTTATTATTCCGTTCTATTTTACGACCTGTCTCATGCCTCAGTTTGTCCCTCCAGCACCCATCCAACCAACCAGCCCATCCACTCACCCTTTGTCCCTCCTCCTGCCAAGCATGGACCGGGACTGGCTTCTTGATAGGTACTTCCACGTCCGATCTCTCCTTTGGCACAGTGAGTCCCTCGGGCGCCGGTTTGACCACGCGAGTGGTCACTGGAGGAGCTGAAGCGTTGCTACAAGTGTGCATTTGGACGACGAAAACGCTGTTGGTTGATTGGAAATCTGGTTGTGCGACAACGACAGTTTCGGCGATGGAAGGTGCGTAAAGATTGGAGTGAGGTTAGGGAACAGAACTTTGTGCGCGAAGTTTCATCTAACTATCCGCTCGACTTATTCGGTAAGTATCGCTCAGATAATTTCAAGACTAGGCAAGTTTTCACGCCACAAAATGCACAAACTTCCTACCGGCCGTTGTAGCAGCCACTGAATTTCCCTTCGACAAATCTTCCACTCCAAAGAAGCAGACGGTGCGAGCGACGCGGACGCGCAAATCGGTGTTGAACGCGAGCAAGATGACGCTGAAACGAGACGCTGTGGAACTTTAAACTCGTGTAAGAATACCGTAAATCCTCCAATAAGCGCCCTGGGCGCTTATTTTTTAATCTACCTCTAGGAGGGGCGCTTATTGGAGTTGGGGGGGGGGGGGGGGGGTGGGGGTGCTTTTTCGGAGGAGGGGGGGGGGCGCTTATTGGAGGATTTGCGGTAGCTGCGGTGAAATGCACATACAGTATAGCACGCTTGAGAATTGTGAATATCTGCAAAACTAGTAGCTATTCAACCTAACCTGAGTGGAAAGTAGAAATGAGGTGTAAAATTGTATCCGAAGTAGTGCAACCACTAATATGCCAAACAAAGTGTCGTTAGGAACCTATACTAAGCGATCCATTTTTTTTTTTTTTTTTTTTTTTTTTTCTTTTTTTTTTTCTTTTTTTTTTTTTTTTCTCTTTTTTTTTTTTTTTTTTTTTTTTTTTCCTTTTTTTCGTGCTTTTTTTTCTTTTTTTTTTTTTTCTTTTGTATCCAATAAACGGCCATTGCCTCCATCCCCCTACCTTCTAATAGAAGGACCTTCCAGAGGTGCCCCCCCACCCCCCCCCCCCCCCTACCCCTTCCAATAATCGCCGCCCCTGGTAGGATGGTTAATATTATTCGATTGGGTCCCTTGTTGGAGGTGTTACGGTAGTTCTACCCTACCCTACCCTACCGCTACCCGTTCGCAGCGTGCGCCATGATCCAGGATAAATCCGTAGTAATGTACCAAGTCCACTTTTCCCAGGCGAACATTGAGAAAATGTAGAAACTGACGAGGCAAAACTCCAAGAAGAATGCGTTGATGCACGACTGTATAAAGAAGCTGACTTCCTGCTGACGACGGCGCTCTGCCCCGGTAGAGCGGTTGTCGATGACGTCCTGTTAATTTGCCAGTATTTGATTTTGATATCTTCGGAGTTTATTGAATTTATTTGTCGTCGTCGTCCTCATTGAACTCTGTCGTCGCCGCCGCCGTCGTCGTCGTCGTCGTCGTCGTCGTCGTCGTCGTCGTCGTCGTCGTCGTCGTCGTCGTCGTCGTCGTCGTCGTCGTCGTCGTCGCCGCCGTCGTCGTCGTCGTCGTCGTCGTCGTCGTTTTTGTTGTTGTTAATATTAATTTCGTATGCCTACTGTAGTATTTCTATTGTATTCAATATATTTTATCTGCCTTGTTTATCTAGTACAGAGTGTAACAGAGTCTGGGGCCGATTTATTTCTTGAATAACTCGTGATAGGTTACGAATTTTTGAGTGCGGTCTTCTGCACAATGTAGACAACATTTTGGGAAATTGCATGGGCTGCATGCCGAATCTTCAGATAACAGTACGCTAGCGGCGCTAATGATTCAAATTTCTGGCTTCTTTCCCAATGTTCACCAGGTGTCGTCTAAGCCTCGCCCTCTTTCCACCAAGCTGTAGGAAAGCTAGAACGATGAAACTTGAAGACATGATAGCCAAGTATATTTGCAACTCTGACTCCAATTTTCAACATCCTAGGTCCAGCTGTGCGCGACTGCCTGATTAAAACGCAATATTCGGCAGATTGAGGAGGAAGAACCTTGAGAAATTGCCAAATCGTGCGTTTGAAGCCGGCAATCGCGCACAGCTGGGTCTAGGCTGCTGAAAATTGGTGCCAGAGTTGTAAACACATATGGAGAGAGGGACGGGGCTCAGACGACACCTGGTGAACCTCAAGAAGCTAGCCCGAAATTTGAATTTGCGCCGCTAGTGTACTATAAATTGAAAATTCGACATGTAACCCATGCAATTTCCCAGAATGTTGTCATATTATGCAAAAGACCGCACTCAGGAATTCGAGACCTAGCAGGAGTTATTCAAGAAATAAATCGGCCCGAAACTCTGTTGCACCCTGTATTGTATTTACCGCAAAACCTCCAATAAGCGACCATGTCGCTTATTATTTCAACCACCCTTCTAGTGGGGTCGCTTATTGGAGGGGGGTCGCTTATTGGAGTATTACGGTAATTTTATTATTATTTTCCCACATTGTGTCGTCTCAGCGAAAGGAGCGCTCCCATATTCACGAAGAATACACAAAGCCCCAAAGTTCCACCCATTCCCAACTGGACGAAATAGGCCAGAAAGTTGCCACAAGTGGTGCTTGCGAAAGTCCAAGTATACAGCTGGGGAACGTAATAGAAATCGCAACCTTCGATAAAGTAGACAATGGTGTAGGTTATTGGAAAAGCCCAACCGGCGGCTGCAAAGATTCAGTTGAGAGAAACAATGATTTGCAACTGAAACAGGTGCCTTTATGTCGGTTGTGCATCAATTACTGAGCGTGTGTTAGGCTCAGGCGTTTGTGTGGTTACTGGTGAAGTCGTGGTTCTCTTTTGCCGGCAATACATAGTTGTTTTCGAAATTTGGAAAAATCTATGAGCGAAGGTTGCTAGAGACCGAATGGAAAAGCCAAAGGAGCAAATCGCGCAAGACTTACAGCACTACCGCATTCTTAGACTGGATGCTATTCCTTTTACAGAGAGAACGTCGCGATTGCCTTACCGATGCAATAGTTGGTGTTGCGATTGGTGAACCACTTCTTGTACTTGCCGGGGGAAATTATGGCCACTGATCGATTCACTGCCACAATCATGACTGAGTTGATGCTTCCCCACCAGAAGATAATTGTCGCCTGACCGATTTTGCGGCCCAATAGCGAGGTAGGTAATGTATTGGATTGGCTGGAAGATAAGTGTTCGAATGGTTGCGGAGGCGACACCTGTCGACGACGACGACGACGAGGAGAGAGACAACGACGACAACAACAACAACAACAACAACAACAACAACAACAACAACAACAACAACAACAACAACAACAACAACAACAACAACAACAACAACAACAACAACAACAACAACAACAACAACAACAACAACAACAACAACAACAACAACAACAACAACAACAACAACAACAACAACAACAACAACAACAACAACAACAACAACAACAACAACAACAACAACAACAACAACAACAACAACAACAACAACAACAACAACAACAACAACAACAACAACAACAACAACAACAACAACAACAACAACAACAACAACAACAACAACAACAACAACAACAACAACAACAACAACAACAACAACAACAACAACAACAACAACAACAACAACAACAACAACAACAACGACAACAACAACAACAACGACAACAACAACAACAACAACAACAACAACGACAGCGACGGACGACGACGACGACGACGGCGGCGGCGGCGGCGGCGGCGGCGGCGGACAATAAGCCACTTCAACCACCTAATGGTTAAATAGGGTTGCCACACTCCAAAGATGGCGAGTTGAGAACAATCGGCAACAGCCATCGACGCCACAAGTCTCGCGAACGGCGACCCTTTCATTTTCGGCAGCTTCAAAAGGTGAGTCGCCGCCAGCGCGTTCACTAAACGTATGGTATTGTGATCAATGTAGTCATCGTGCTTAATGTGTGTCCTACCGGGCAGGCAGATCAGCGAAATCGACACACTGATCAGAGCGCATAGCGCATTCTCCATCGTCTCAATCGTCGCTTCTTCATACTCAGTATCATTCGCCATACTGTAGTTATCGAAGCGTTTCAGTGAAATGCACTTGTTTTGCAATCTTCAAAGCATAGGGTATACTGTAACTCGAGCGGAGCGCCCAAGTTGTGATTGAAATACGATTCCAGGCTGGCAAGCCTCTTATAACTAAGCTCTCTGTCATCTAGCTGAGTGCTTCCGGCCAGGTGAAATTCCACCGAAGAACGATTAATCACCCGATATGAGTACCTATTCGCCGCCTACAGGCTATGAGGTACCGTGAAGACTCCAATATGCCCCTCTTGTCACCCCCCCCCCCCCCCCCCGACTTCCGCGTTACCTCCTCTAGCAGGGGGGGGGGGAGCTTATTGGAGGATTACGGTATGTAGATTTCTGCTAATCGGCTTCGGTGCCAACCGTGCGTAAGTGTAACAAATCAGTTTTGAGTATATGTATCTGAACGAAGAAAAAAAAAAACATACGATCGCCGCCAAACTGCTAGAAATATGCAATACGACAGATGAAACACTGACGCGTTTTACCCTGTTCACTAATTGGTGTGTCGTAATTTCAAATTTCTGATTAATCATATTGAATTCAAATTAATCCAAATGACAACTGAATACCTGAGTGGAGTATAGGCCCCAGATGCCAGACCTCGACACGGTGGTGAGGAGCTGGCTTTAAAGCGTTCCGTCTTCGGTTTTAAAGCAATCTGATGTAGATTGTGAAAATCTATTACTATTGGTGAGAGTGCTCAACCACACCTATGTACGTATATGCCCCCCCCCCTGTCTCTCCCGAAAGACCCCTGATTGTTTTCTCTTGTGGTGCTCAGAAATGGCCAAATATTTGCGCGCGGCGTTGTATTTTGCTTGTTTGTCAGAATTAAGCTATTCATGGTAATTTGGTCCATTTTCCAAAAAAAACTTCGCACTTCTTGGTAGCACACCCATACCCCTCTCATCCTCCCCCCCCCCCCCCCCGGCAGGTTTGCGCCTATTCGTACTGGTGCACATACCACTTTATGAGCGATATGTTGCTGGAATTACCGTAACTCCAGGTTACGCGGTGTCCCATTTTACCTGAAGTTACGTAGCCTCCGGCGGAGGCCAGCGAAGGCAACGACAGACAGACAGACACATCCATCACGAGATTGATGTCTCGGGATCTGCTGAACGAATTTGGTTGAAATTTGGCACACTAAAGGACCTTGTCACAATTAGATTAAATCCCAAATTTGGTAAAAATCTGTTCAGTGGAGCGAAAGTTGTGGTCGTGTGTCCTTTCCTTCACTGCCCCTCCGCCAGAAGTTACGCAACTCCAGGTAACCTGGGTCACCCTCGTAACCTGAGTGAGGTGTCCCAGGCCGCCTGGGAGACATGTGTCCGATCGTTTGTAAAGAGATACAAGCCAGCAATAGATGTAACTGAACGAGTAAG
>JASAMZ010008248.1:0-39089 GCA_030248115.1 Linhomoeus sp. GSCO2_2 | reverse complement strand
CTGCACCTCATCTGTCTGTGACTGGACGAAGGAAGCTGCCGTGCCTGTAAGTTTGCGCTTTAGCCAGAAGAGTTTGGCGCGCTCCGAATATCCGAACATGGTAGCGCAGTCAGTGAAGGTCGGCAGCCAAACTGAGAAGTCCGCACACTTTCCCTGCTTACTTGCTCCAGAGAAATAATCCACTGGCGGATCCTTCTGATCGGCGCGATTCTGACGTTCCTCTGCATCAGAGACAGTGCGCGGTCTGCGTTCCTCAGGTCGCAAGACAACACGAGAGGAGGAAGCCGAGTCTGTGGCACTTTGGGAAGGAAGAAGGCGCGCAAATAGACGTTCTTCGCGCTCAACCTGCGCCTGATTCCATTTGTCAAATTGATCCGACTGAAGTTTCGCCATCGATTCCACTAGCTTCGTCAGCGTCTCAGACTGAGAGCGCCGCGAGTGGGAAGACGAATGATCACTGTCATATTCTTCGTCGTCGTCAAACAGCGCGAGTGAAATCGAATCGACTACCACGAATATCGCCTCAATATATCTGCGAGTTACTCCCACTAGACTCTCCAAACTCCCTTTCTTGATAGATTTCCGCTGCATGTTCGGAACAGGCGAGGAATCGCTGTGGAACTTCTTATCTACTGTAGCGTCGTGCAAAGCGAGGACAAGTTCTACGATCTCTGCTCGATTGGACTGAATCAGCTCGAAATGCTCGTTCAATTGGTCCTTAGTGAAGGTATCAAGTTCACGGCGCTTGGCGCCGGCGGCCGCAGCGGACGGAGAAAGACTCATGACTGGCTGACTGGAGAACGAATCGAGGACGAAGAAGCCACCATTTCTAGAGCACAGGCCGATATGAGGGGTTGAGGGAGAGCTGCTAGGTGATAGGAACCTGTGTCTAGTGATTGAGAGATTGATTCGAGAGGACAGATTTGGGCGGACTTTCGATCGGGAGCACGCGCACACACCACACAAGAAGGTGGAATAGGAAACGGTGGAACGAGCAGCTTGGCGCTGGCTAGGAAACAACAAACAGAAAGCGAGCCTCTTCTCGACGACTGACGGAAAACGTGTTGGAATCAGACTGCCTATACCGTATCTTTTATGCTCGCTGCCTATAACATAACGAGAAACGCGGTCGTTCGAATTCGAATTATCGACAAAACTGCTGACATAAATGTACGGTAGCTCGCTCGTTCAAACACAATAAATCACGCAGCATCACGCGGCGACGCGACACCCCCCGCTCGTTCAGGAGGCCCTGCATACGTGTCCCAAAATTGTCCTACTCGTTTTGTACGTACCTCAAAGTGCCCCCCGCTCGTTCAGGAGGCCCTGCATACGTGTCCCAAAATTGTCCTACTCGTTTTGTACGTACCTCAAAGTGCCCCCCGCTCGTTCAGGAGGCCCTGCATACGTGTCCCAAAATTGTCCTACTCGTTTTGTACGTGCCTCAAAGTGCCCCCCCGCTCGTTCAGGAGGCCCTGCATACGTGTCCTAAAATTGTCCTACTCGTTTTGTACGTGCCTCAAAGTGCCCCCCGCTCGTTCAGGAGGCCCTGCATACGTGTCCCAAAATGTCCTACTCGTTTTGTACGTGCCTCAAAGTGCCCCCCGCTCGTTCAGGAGGCCCTGCATACGTGTCCCAAAATTGTCCTACTCGTTTTGTACGTGCCTCAAAGTGCCCCCGTTCGTTCAGGAGGCCCTGCATACGTGTCCCAAAATTGTCCTACTCGTTTTGTACGTGGCTCAAAGTGCCCCCGCTCGTTCAGGAGGCCCTGCATACGTGTCCCAAAATTGTCCTACTCGTTTTGTACGTGCCGCAAAGTGCTCCCGCTCGTTCAGGAGGCCCTGCATACGTGTCCCAAAATTGTCCTACTCGTTTTGTACGTGCCTCAAAGTGCCCCCGTTCGTTCAGGAGGCCCTGCATACGTGTCCCAAAATTGTCCTACTCGTTTTGTACGTGCCTCAAAGTGCCCCCGTTCGTTCAGGAGGCCCTGCATACGTGTCCCAAAATTGTCCTACTCGTTTTGTACGTGCCTCAAAGTGCCCCCGTTCGTTCAGGAGGCCCTGCATACGTGTCCCAAAATTGTCCTACTTGTTTTGTACGTGCCTCAAAGTGCCCCCGTTCGTTCAGGAGGCCCTGCATACGTGGCCCAAAATTGTCCTACTCGTTTTGTACGTGGCTCAAAGTGCCCCCGCTCATTCGGGAGGCCCTGCATACGTGTCGCAAAATTGCCCTATTCGTTTTTAGTCCCCCCGCTCGTTCAGGAGGAACTGCATACGTGATCCAAAATTGCCCTGCTCGTCCGGTACGTTACCCAAATTGGTCAAACTCGTACAAAAGCCTCTACAGTCGTGTCTCACTCAAGGTGGCCTACATCGGCAACATGGGTTGATTGGCTCCGCCAATCAAAAAGTTAGAGTATTTCATGTAAAATGCCTAAAGGCAGAAAGGAGAATATGTTCCAAGTATGAAGCATGTAAAAGTAAGAGTATTAAACGATATTCCTCTGGTGTAACAAATGCGGCGCTTTGCGCCGCCCACCAATTTGTTAAAGAAAGAATAGTACCAGTATTGATTGAAAGAAAGCATTTTCGACTAAAATCATCCACACAAACTGCGCAAAGGTCACAACGACACGCGGTAACATATTCGGCACATCCTAGCGTGTCGTTGTGACCTTTGCGCAGTTTGTGTGGATGATTTTAGTCGAAAATGCTTTCTTTCAATCAATACTGGTACTATTCTTTCTTTAACAAATTGGTGGGCGGCGCAAAGCGCCGCATTTGTTACACCAGAGGAATATCGTTTAATACTCTTACTTTTACATGCTTCATACTTGGAACATATTCTCCTTTCTGCCTTTAGGCATTTTACATGAAATATAGCATGGAATGGATTTCTATGTAGTATAGATTATTCAGAATTCCGCTGCAAATTTGGGCGGTTGACAGCACCATTTCCAGCGAAATGGGTACCTTGTGAGCAAAACCTTGCCGAAAGAGTTATCACTGGCCCAGGAAAGCCGTCTTACTGTTTGGCACTGTAGGACACGCCCCATGTCTAAAGTGGAGCAGGGGACGGCGCCACGCACCGTCTGTATCACGATGGGTAGAACTAGGCCGGCGCTCCGGCTTCCAATGCCGACGAAGAGCAGCACGGGCGGGGTTATGGTGAAGATGGCGAACACAAGCAGACCGGTGAGGGCGGATAGGAGGGCGTTCTCGTCGTTTCCCATCACTACGCCCAGATTCCTTGACCAGACATTGTATGTAGGTGGGTATGTACGGTGGGAATGCGTTGCGTGCAAACTTCAGAGCGTGTGTGCGATAGTGTGCACTGAATAGTGAAGTGTCGCTAGATCTCTTGTGGGCAGTACTGCGCCAATTCATTTTCTAGTTGTTGTGTCGTCGCAGGCAGCTATCCGGTTGCCACTTACACGTACGTACCGTAGGTACTAGGTGGGGTGAGGAAGAGTACATCCCATTCCGCTTATAAGCCCACTGGCCTATACTGGGTATGTATACTCTCTGAACAAAATTGGAGCACCTGGGCTATAAGCCCATGGGCTAATATCAGGATGGGCTAACATGCGGCAACAACCGGTACTAGAGTAACTTGACCGAATTTTGGCCGCGGTGAAATTCAGATTTTAAATTTGTACCCTCGAAAGCGTGGAGAAGAAGTCACGGATACGCCAAAGGCGTGCGTAGACTGTGATTTATAGGGTGGGCTTACTGAATTGCCGTGAAAACGACGGCGATTGCTGTCAAGATTTGAATCGATCCGAGGATGTACGCCCAGCTCTGAAAGGGTAAAGGTGACGACGACGACGACGACGACGACGACGACGGCGGCGGCGACGGCGGCGACGACGACGACGACGACGGCGGCGGCGACGGCGGCGGCGACGACGACGACGACGACGACGACGGCGGCGGCGGCGACGGCGGCGACGACGACAACGACGACGACGACGACGGCGGCGACGACGACGACGACGACGACGACGACGACGGCGGCGGCGACGGCGGCAACGACGACGACGACGACGACGACGACGACGACGACGACGGCGACGACTGTACCGTTGCTGCAACGCCGCAGAACATGCTGGGCGGCACCGTCCAAGGCGTCATGGCCGCAAACCCCCAACTCGGCGGTGAGTTGATGTACGGAGAACGCATGCTTTCTTTGGAATGCTTCGCTTCGCTGGACACTTGATCTTCTTGAGACTAGTAGATGGGACTAGGAGAAGGACGTCCTTAAACTACCGTACCGCCTTTTCAGCCCTGCGCACAAACAGATAAGCGTGCGCAGCAAGAGCTCGATAAGCGAACTAGCATCCTCCCCATAAACCCACTCCCCATAAATCCCCCCCCCCCGCCCCCCTTCCACCCCTTACACCACCCAGAGCGACATGTATGCTCAAGAACGTGTTCTTATCAAGCCGAATCAACGTCGTCGTCTCGGGCGGAGGAGCGGCGTTACATTAACACCTTTTAGCGAACGCGCTAAGATTCGGGACGAAGTTCCAGCGACACGCCCCTCAAAGGTTCGAATGATAAAGAAGTGTAGTCGACTCGTTTCGCAAGCGATCATGCTGTAGTTTGCCAAGGTGCTTGCTAGAGTTCCCGTTTCTTGCCGGCTGGTGTAGCTACCGGATTTTTTCGCTCGGCCTCAGCCGAGCGAACCCTATCAAGAGCTCGGCGTGCGTGCGTGCGTGCGTGCGTACGTACGTACGTGCGTGCGTACGTCACGCTCGCTTCGGGCTTAATAACTCGCTCGTCCGACGTCGTGGGATGGAGTTTGAGACATCGTCGGGTAGCCTGCGGACTCCTCTCGCCAACTGATATTCAAAACTGAAATAAGTTTTCAAACTCGCGCGCTACATCAAAAAGCCACCGGTTTCAATCTGTACGTCTGTACGAACGGGCTTTTTGTTTTGTTTACGTACAAATTCAGCGAACTCACCGACGGTGGCGTCCGTCGTCCAGCTGTGGAAGGTGATCTAATGGTGTCGAAATGGCACCGTTTCCAAAGGTGCGTCGAACAGGAACCGCCTCAAAAGGGCCCGGTCCCGGCCGTGCGGGTTACTGTAGCCCGCCGTTTGCCTGCTTAATGACGAGCGCCGGGGCTCGCGCTGCGCGCCAAAAAATAGGCCGAAATATTAGAAAGGGCGCCCGGCCCGGTTGTGCTGTGCGAGGAGCGGGAGAGAGAGAGAGGGGGAAAGCCGCTCGCGGCCTACGCAAAGGGCGCGCTTCCTTCCATCAAACCAGCAAGCATTTTCATACATCTCTGCGAGGGACACCCGCCAGCCCCCTCCCCCCCCCCCCCCCCCCCCCCTACTCGGCGACATTTAGCTCTCGCCCCCCCCCCTTCCCCCCCCCCCCCCCCCCCCCCCCCCCCCCCCTCACCCCACTCGGAGCGAGTGTTTCAGGCGCTCCGCTCCTTTCCCCGTTGTTGCCCTGGCGTTGTCAATGAACATCGATGGGCGCTGGGACGGGGCCGGCCAAGGGGCCCGCACAGAAGTTCTCGAATAGACGGCGATACAGGCAATAGAAAGAAGTAAATCTGCTTGCAACGGTAGCGGAAGGCTTTCGAGTCTGTGTCGAGCTATTGTGAGTCCGGCCGAAATGGAACTTGGAACGCCAGTCTGCGCTCCAGAACCATCCAAGCGCGCTTGACGGCAGCCAACGCTTAAATTCCCCGCCCTACGGTGGTCGTCATTCGACCACGCGCCCTTTCATTCGTGCCCCCCCCCCCCCCCCATGAATGAACGGGGAAGAAGGAAAAGGCGAGGAGGGGAGGCCACCTAGGAGTCTGGCGTAGAAGCGATTCATGCTTTTTTTCCCGCCAGTGAACGACCGGCGCCCCCTCCCCCTGCTCTCTCTATCCCTTTCCCTTCCTCTCTCGCGCTTGAGCCAGAGCGAAAATCGTACAACCGACCAGCCTTCAGTTGGCCGCTAGCCCACTACTACACCCGGCTTCTATTGATGTTCCAGGTGGCGAGCAAAGAGATGGAGGTTGGGGGCCTGTGACGGACGGCAAACAGACAAATCGTCAGCTATATCTTCGATGGTCCGGGGGCCGTCATTCACCACCGATCACTCACGTTATTGGTATTCTTCGTCGATGGTATCAATAGAAAGACTGTCGTGTTGTTCTAAGGGCAGGTCCGCTATAGATATAGTAGTTGGTGCCTCCCGTTGCGCACATCCCCTACCACTCAACAATCACGTTTAAGAGACGTCATGAGGGCGTAACAATATTGTTACTCGCAATGCTGCAAGACAAACCGTGGCGAATTCTACCTATACAATGGCGCAATGAGACTCAACTTCAAAAGTAGGAGTTTGTCTACTCGAAATGAGCTGAATTGTAGTATGGTATAGTATAATACTACAATTCTGGACTGATTTGTAGTATACTATACTATTTATTTATACTACAATTCATTATAGTATAGTGCGACACGTTGCGCGAAGGCTTCCACAAAGTGAAATAAAATCTGGTGGTCAACGCGTTGCCCCTGCGTGTGTGGCGCTGGAGGTATCTCTTGGTGATTCTTGCTGACTGCTGCTATTGGTGTCATCGTTATCGTCTCCTCTCTCCCTTGGTGGTGTGTGCGCATTGGCGAGTTCCCGCACAAACTGTCTTGCTTCCGCCCAGCAAAGCTTGCAGCACACTGACTGCTGAAATCCCACCAATCTCCTCCAACGGAATCAGCTCCGTTGCTAGCCAACAGCGCATTGTAAAATGCGCATCGCTCAGTTTTGAATTTCTCGACTACAGTATCCAATTGGACACATCTCGTCTATCAAACTATATGGATTTGCAGGTTCGTCATTCGTTGAAGCGGCTTCAGGTTTCTTAGGCAGCGACGACCCACAAATGAAATTGAGAAGAACTGAATAGTCAAAAACGCAGAAAATTACATTCTAAGAAAATCTTGTCGCTATCGAAAGCAGTTGACGTTCCTAGAGCGAGAACGAGGCCAATAACGTTACCGATTTTTCCCAAGTTATCAGAGATTCCCAATTTTCTGCCTGTCAGAAGAATACCATGTATGGACTCGAGACCTTAAACTGTTAAATGGCTTACAATTCATCTGCGTCAATGTTGCCCGTGTTACGGTAACTATTTTCTGTTTAGCGTATCTGAAGATACGTAAAGAATCTACGCGCCCTTGCACACTTCAGTTCCTCTCATTGCTTCTTCCAATTGAGAAATCAGAGTGATCCTCTGGCGATACAGTTGACAGGCCAGTGGCTGGACTACAGGCGTTTCAGAGGCGAAGTCTACACCGAGGAAGGCGTGTTGAAGGTCACCCTGTGGTCGCCTTTCTTCTTTCTCTTCACAGTCCTGCCATTCTGCTGCGCTTCGGTGGGAATTTGCGCAGCGCTGACCACACTGGCAGCGAGATGGCGGCAGAACGACGACTCTTGGAACGGCAGAATCCTCTTCTGGGACTTCGCCTTTGATATAGCCGGAGGGAGTTTAATTGTCGTCGCGCAAATTGCTGGCTTGATCGCGACTTTGACGACCGGACGCTTTCTGCCAATCGTGGCCATGTACCTCAGCGCCTTCTTCATCAACATCCACCTGGACTTTGGGACTCTGCTGCAGATGGCCGAAGTCTTCGCCAACTGCAGTCGGCGCTTTGAGAAACTGAAGCGGATCCCTGTGAAGTGGATCGTACTCACGTCCTACGCGCTCCGATTCGCAATTGGCGTCGTCAGCGACCTCTTGAAGTACAGAATCGTCCAGTCGGGAGGAGTCCACCGCGCGGTCGTCTCAGACTTCTACTACTCGACCACCTACAACGTCTTCTCGACCACTGAAGCCTCTGCAACGTTCACGGTCAAGTTGGTCACCTACTCTCTGGGAGTGTTCATGGCCTTCAAGCTCATTTGTTGCGCTAGTGATAGTGACGACACGGCCGAACCTGTCGGAAAGAGAGCCACGGCCAAGCTGATGGTGACGCAAGTCTGGCTGGCGCTGCTGCTGGACTCGGCTGAGTTGGCGCTCTCCACCGCGTTCAGCTCCTTCCCCAGCATCTCGGAGTGCAAGGAGCCTTACAAGCAGCAGCTGGCCGACTTCGAGGCCTACTGGCCGCACATGTACAGCGAGATCGCCCAGAACACCATAGTCTCCCTGCAAATAGGCTACTACTTCTTTCCCACGCTGCTGCTGGACAGCGACTTCAGAGCTTCTGTCGTGGACCTTCTGAGTCTTGAGTGGTGCAGACGTGTTGAGACGACTGCTCTACCTTCCTACTCATCGACATCGCGCCACAATGACCACCTAAATTCTGCTGCGGGACCACAGGAGAGCCCAGTCGAGCTGAAGTCAAGAGATGATGCACCGCAATTTCATTCGACAATTGCAGCCGTCATTGATATCGACACACTCACGTGACTCCTTCTCTTGTCGGTGCTAATGTATCTGCTGTACATATTCACTACTGAACGAAACCGTGTGCAAGATTCGTTATACTCAGGAAACGCCGGATAAAGCGATGATCCGCGGTAAGTCCGGTAATAATGTCGGCGAGCACCACTGTGTGGCCATCGCAGGGCGATCGAGCCGAGTCTTGCATCCAGTGTTCCATCACGGGTCGCAATTCGTGCCACGGTCTCACGTCACCGCCAATAGCCAACGAAGAAGGTATTATTTTACTAGTTCTTTTCATAAAGGTGTGCTTGGGCCTTCTCTGCGCTTGTGGATGGGCGTGCAGTGATGACGAGGAAGGCGGCGGCCAGGCAGAGCGGCGTGTCCCTTCGTCTTCATCTGTTGCACCGACAGTGGGACAGAGGCCGACTGAGACGGCGGCAGTGTCGGGCGCAGGCAGAGGCCATGCCCCACGCCTACAAGACACCTATTCCCCTGCCCCTATCGAGAGGAGCTTCACGCGAAGCGGTGCGCCGCCCCCACCACAACCGCTCGAGTCGCTGTCCGCCCGGTTGCTGCTTGTCCAACTAGCTCCGTCCCAGGGCGGCGGTCTCGACAATGAGGGCTATCGAATGAAATCGACTGACGCCGACGCCGAGCAGGCGCCGCCAACTTACAGAGAAGCCGTGGAGGGCACCGGGCTACGCAATTCTTCAGTGCACCTAGCGTAGCAGATAATATTTTAATCTCATTGACAAACCAGTTCGGTTTAACAGGCTCGCCTGTTCGATTGGTGATTTCGTGGGTAATCAAGAATGCTTACCGAAATTTCCGCGTATACAGCAGTCACGCTTACATAGCGACAGCTAAGAGCTTCATTACCGCAAACGAGGTGGGTGTGCAATGTGCAATCGAGTACTGGATCGACGTCAAATTCGCCGAGACGAACGTCAAAACCCGTAACCTCCACCATAAAGTATGTGGCGACAGTGAGCGAAAGTGAGATGAGAAACGCCGTGCAACTTTGTTGAATGAATACCTGTGTGATGTGACTCACTCGACAACTTCAAATTCAAATTGGGGGAGCGCAATGTTACTGTAGCAATGCAAATTCAATTATTCTTCCGTTTGAACAACTAGATTTGCATACTTAACGTGACGGAATTGTGCGCCAGTTTTGAATTAAATACGGTACTTTAAATTTACATAACTACCGTAGTTTCACGAACAGCGCTGAAACAGGAGGACTGCCGATCTTCGCCATAAAAGAACCCGGAACTGAGCCATTTTCACTCTTCGGAATTTCGATATCGCGTGTGAGCAAGGAAACCTTTGCCAGCCTCCATTTGAATTCGTTTCAATTTCTCCGAATTTTGCCAAAATCGCCAATTCTCCAGCAATGAAGATCTTCATCGTCTGCCTCGCCCTCTGCGCTTTCGTCGCCGTCAACGGTACAATTTTGGGGTGTGATTTGCGCTGAATCTGTACTTCGTAAATATGCGTATTTCAGCCCTCAAGGACGGTCGCTGCATCGACGGCGACAGCGTGCCGGACGACGTCGAGAACTGCGACAGCGACAAGTGCGGCAGCGACGAGAAGTGCGTGCCCAACGACACCGAGGGGCTGGCCGACGACGCCGCTGAGTGCTCCTGCCCGCCGCCCGAGGAGGGAGGCAGCCGCCGCAAGCGCAGCAGTACGATTGTTCGGAGGATACTAACCTCGACGATTTCTAATTACTGCATGTTCACTCCCTATTCCAGGCGCCGCCTCCTACTACCACGGCCTGCGCATGCCCAGCCGCGTCCTGGTCGAGTGCGACTGCCAGCTGATCTACCCCGAGCAGCCGCCCACCGAGGCTCCCCCCACCCCGGCCTACCCCGTGCACGGCGCCGGCTACGGCCATGGGCCTGGCTACCACCCCCGAGGCTACGTCCAGCCCCACTACCCGATCCCCGAGCTGCCCAAGCAAGTCAGCACCGTCTGCCAGTGCGACAACAAGAAGTTCTACTACGAAGTCGAGCAAGAATAGATCCCCTCTCCCCTTCTCCTCGCTGCCCCTGTTTCGTGATGTCTTCCTCCTCCCCAGCTGTGATACCGTTCCCCAATTCCACTCGTGTTTCTTCCTGGGTGTTTCTCTCGTTGTTTCGGTTTTGTGAGGCGTTGGTTTTCGCAGTTTGATAGAAAGGTCACGGTTTGAAATCTCTCAAACCACGCGTCCGCCGCTACTGACGCGACGCCTAGTATCAGCAAAAGATCACTCGCTAGATAGGACTACAATGAACGAAGATCGCTGTCCACCGCGCGGACGAACAAGTGGTTGACAGTTTTGTCGCAGACCTATAACCGCTACAAATCGATCAAATCGCAGGCGTTAACTGATAGAAGCAACCTACCCGACCTCAACAGTTTGGAAGGGGCACTGTGTAACGTCAGTGTTTATGTAGCTTGTGTTGGCATAGTCGCCGTCCTACCCGCAACACGCAAACGCATGCATATACAACCGCGAAACATAGCACAGCAACGGCCGGATTAGGCGGTGATCCTTGCTAACAATGTTCGCGCGCATCGAACTCTAGATCGCCGAGCTCTGCGTTTTTCTCGCCAAACAGATTATTCTGCCGTGGAATGGAATGTACATGCATTGGTAGCCGTGCGTCCAATACTCCATTCTACGTCGCGTTCCACAATCCCAAAACGCAATGGACTACGATGATTCTAAATACGTCCTTGGAGTCCTTCTGTTCGTGTTGCTGTTCCTCTGCTGCTGCGGATGGTGCTGCTGTGCTAAAGACGACGACGTCGATGGAGAAGAACGTCGTGCGCCTCCCCTTCCTTCCGTTTACTCCTCGGTGGGAGAGAGCCCGAGTGGGACGATGCATGCATTCGATCACGGGCGCGGCGTCTACGTCACGCGTCAAGATCCCTATCCTTCTATAGACAGGACACTCACGATGGGCGGAGTGCCTCCACCCCCGACGATCGAGTATCTCTCTGTCGAGCTCCTGGGCATGCTTGTTCGAGACCCTGGACAACCTTGTTCGAGTGGCGGCGGGCTTGCCAATGACGGCTATCGAGTGGAGTCTACTGACGTGGAGCGGCCGCCGCCAACCTACGAAGAAGCCATGGGCACGGCCTGACGGGATTAGAACAGCCGTCGAAGCATGAATCTTGAGAGACGTGTTCGCTTGTAAGGGGTTGGTTGTGCAATCAAGATCGATTCCTCCATGGTTAATAAACTAAGTGTACCTACCTACAATTGGTACCCAACAATGTACGTACATAGTACGTATTGCATGTACAATGTATATAGTTTGTCGTGCTTGTGGTTCGGCAGACCCTCTGAAGTGAGAATCGGAAAGATACCTAAGAAGGTGCAACTGCCGTGTCTGCTTGTTACATGTCAGAATAAAAAGATTCTGGCTGAACATCCCGGCATTGTGGTACTGTTCGCGTGGAATGAATTACGGCATTTCATAATATTAACCTGGCCAACTTATACAGGCCTTTGGGGCGATCTAAATGATCGCCATGGTTGTATTAGTTCGCCTTAGTCAAAAGCATGCTACCTCTTGATATGGTATTGAAGGTAGACAACCCTAACAGCAAGATCAGGGCAGTGTACCTTCAACACCCCATCAAGAGGCAGCATGCTTTTGACAGAGCAAATATTTCTAGATAAGAGAACTATTTTCTTCTTCTTCTATCTTTAACCTGACACACTGTCAGCTGAAAATTCAAGCAAATAAGAAATATGATGATGCAATATGATGCAAATGCCTCAAATCTTATCCAAGCAAATAAGAAGTTGAGGAGATAGACTAGAAATGACAACTTTCTAACACATTGCCCCCCCCCCCCCCACAGGTTCCCACCATATTGGGTCGGGGGGGGGGGGGGGGGGTCAACTTAGGATTGGGGGAGGGGAGGGAGTCATCAACAAAATTCAACAGAATTGCACTGAAGGTGAAATGTGTTGGGGCTGCAAAGGGGGGGGGGGGGGTCAGGAAGGGGAGGGGCAGTCTGGAATCGGAGAGGGGAGGGGGTATCTGGAATGTTGACCAGAATGGTCTGGGTTAGGGAAGGGGCAACCCCCCCCCCCTCCCCCAACCTCCCCCCCCCCCCCCCATCTGCAAGAACCCATCTGCCCCTCCCTCTCTATAGCCTATTATGTTCACACTCCTCAATTTCCACCCCAGCCCAGGGGCACACATGCCATGCATCATCCTTTACATCAGCATGTACAGATAGGCACTGCATTTCAAAACTGAATCCCTCTCTAGCACACACTGATCAATGCACAAAAGACATGTAATAATTTATAAAATGCATTACAGTGGTCAGAGGAATGGGATGTGTAAAAACTAAACTTAGCACAAATTGGCTATGGTAATTAGCTCATTCAAATTTTGGGATAGTTTAGTTCGCCTTTGGGCGATCTAAAGGTCGCCCCAACGGCCTGTATGAGTTGGCCAGGTTAAATTGGTTCGTGTATACCGTAGTCTAACATACATATTTGGCAATCTCCGTTAGTTGCGATGATTAGTAATTGACATACAAGCAGATTATAAACCGCATCGTTTTAGTCAAGACGTTATAGCTCAGAAGAGGATTCTCTATAAAACCCCATTTTGCTCGCAATCGTGCATGCAAGTTATAAGAAGCGCCACAATTTCCACAAGGGACAAGTATGTCATTGACCGATCGCACTTCGTGAGCATCGCGCTTAATTGAGAATCGCCGCAATCGGCGACGGCGAGCAAGGAAATCTGCGGTTATTCGATTTGAATTTCTCACATTAATTGTCTGTTGGCGTAAGCTGCAGAACGATGGCCGTCAATCGAAAGAGGTTCGCCGTGCCAAACCTGGAACACGCAGACTCCCCGGAAGCGCCGCACGCTTCGCAGTTCTCTAAATTCGAAGAGTTTCGCAAGAAGGCCGCGGAAGCGTCGTCAACTGTGGAAGAATCTGCCTCCGGCGCCGCCAGTGGGGCGCAAACAACCGTCGCCACTACTGGTGGGGGTGGGGCGGAATCAAAGGAAATGTCAACTCCAGAAGTTGCCTTGGAGAGTGGCGGCGCCGGCGCTTCCAACCAGCCTCGAGAACCAACTGTCGGCGTTGCGTCCACGTCTGCTAGTGGCGAATCGGTTCCTCTCACGAAGCAACCCTCTTTTGGTGCGCCTGTCACATATCTGTGAATTGCAAAGCTGTAGTTGTCACATCGCCTTCCCTGTGTCCTGTCCTGACAGGCTCCACCGCTCCCGTTCTTGTCAATCGTCAGCGTCAGTCGGGGAACCCGCTGCTGCGTCGAGTGCGCGTGCTGACCAAATGGGAGGATGGGCTGAAGGCCGACTTCGACCTTGGGGGCGGCGTGTGCGCCCTCTACCTCTCGCTCAAGTACCACAGACTCCATCCGGAGTACATCGAGACACGCTTCAAGGAGATTGGCAAGGCATACGACACCAGAGTGAGTGGGCTTGTGAGTGAGCCTGTGAGTGTAGGAGTGGAATGGGGGGACAGACGAGCGGTTGGGAGACGTATCCAGGACTTGGGAATGGGTGGGGGGGGGGCGCAAATGCTACCAAATTTTTGTGCCCTCAGGAGGAATCTTTGAACGATTCGAAGCGCTGCATTCTAACGAATTGCTGAAACTGTGATGGCTTCCCAGCGCTACCAGAGACTTTATTGGCGACGTTTCGCTGGCTTACCAGCCAGCTTCCTCAGGCCGAACCCAACACTGAAAGACGAACGAACGAAGTAACAATAGCGAAAGAGACTTCGCGCGCGTACACCTCACACTATCGTCTCACCACACCACACAAACTGAGCCAGGCATTAGCAATGGGTACGGACGCGCCTTGAATGTTACAAGCGTCGCGCTCAGCAGCAATATACAGAGCCTCCTTTATCTTGCGACGAGTGACGTAATCCTATATACTAAGCGGCTAACGGTGTCTGTGGAGATGTGGTACCGTACGCTCTATTCGCAACGGAATTTAGGTTTGTGTCAAGTTCATTACTGTACACGCGCACTTCTGACTATGGCGGCCGAATGGGGTCATAATTGAGATGGTATATGCTAGATGCTATATGCTATATGAGAGAATGAAAAGTTGTCGAACGTTGCGCCAAAATGTCTCGTATGTGTCTCCCATCTATCATATACAATGTCGCATATAGCGTAATCAATGTCTCATATAGCATAATACATGTCGCATATAGCATAATTGACTCTCATATCTCGCATATCTCTCGTATTTTGACGACAATCTCTCGTAATTACGCGACAAAGTCGCGTAATTATGCGAGATACGCGAGTTTGACACAAAATTACGAGACATTTTCGACGAAATATGAGAGATATGCGAGATATGCGAGTTTGTTTACGCTATATGATAGATGCTATATGATAGATGGTATATGCGAGATTACGGCATGTTCTTGGTCTACGCTTTATTGAAACGTCTCGACCGATGCGATTTTTGAACCGAGAAGGCAGAGACAACAAAGATCCGAGACGGCGGGTAAAATACAGACAGACGAACCTGGAAAACACACTAGTTGTCAATTCGAAGGTAAAATCGTCAAAAGATCTGAAACTGATTGCGAATTCGTGTTTCGCGTCGCGGAATACCCAAGAATTGACATTTCAACCGCAGAATCACCATAATTAGACTTTTGTCGAAGTAGGGTTACGGTAGGTCTATATTAGGTCAAACTCGCGAATCTTATTCTAAACACCAGATTTGGAGTCAGCGACCACCACGAAAGTACCGGCTTCAACTCTAACTTTAGTTTCTTACTCAGAAGTAGCAATTCGAATTTTGGACGCGGCCAGGACACGGTAGCCAAAAAACATTTCTGAAAATTGGCTCCAGATCACTTTTCAACGGGGAATCGCGTGGTGCAGCCCATTTTGCAATGAAAAGTCGCGTTCGAGAGTTAAAACAGCCCAAAGTCGAAAAGTGCCGAAAATCGGCAACAAGCTGTTTTAAAAAAGTTGAGTTGTTTTAGTAATACGGAGTGGTTTGTGAGTGTTTTAAAGTGGAAGAGTAAAAGAGTGGATACTTTTGTAAAGTATTTCGAAGCCTTTCCGATATGACGCGCGGCCGCCCAGAGTCCAATATTCATGCGCTACTTCTGACACGCTCCTTTCTGATCGTCGAGATCGTCTCTCTACGACGCATGCTGAGCGGGTTAGAGCGATTACTATGCTAAAAACGCGAGAATGTCGCTTTTCGTGGTGCGTGTTTGCGTAATTAACAAACTTTTTAATGCCAAGCGAAAGAGCACGACGAGACCTTCTAGTTGACCTATCGCACGCCCCTCTACGACGTAAGACGAGCGTGTTAGAGGCGTTTTGCGTTTTAGACCTTCGGGTTACTGTAGCGCGCGTAATTCAAACTTTTGAATTTCGAAACCTCTTAGCGCAATTCTCAGTGAGTCGAGACCTATCCATAAAGTCCAAGATCACCTTCCTAGGACTTTCCAACGCCGAGATATAAGAGCGTAACAGACGCACGCACGCACGGACGCACGCACGGACGATAAGCTCTCGTAGGGGTTCGCCCGGCTGAGGCCGGGCGAAAAAATCCTTGGCCTTTGAAGGATCGTAACTCAGCATTCCCGGGCCCGATTTTGGCGGCTTTTGCGTCAATTGATAGAAATTTGATAGCCGCAGGCAGCTACGAACAGTTTTGAGCGATTTTACACCGGAATTTCGCACATCGATTTTTACACCGAAATTTCACACCTCTGAAATTTTCTGTTGGCCATAACTTCCTCGTGAGACCACCTAGGAGGCTGAGAGTAGTAATAGTACTGGCCTAAGTTGGGCCAGTACTAATACTACTCTGAGGTTTCTTTTCCCAGCTAGATCTTGTCAATGACTATAACATACCCAAAAATCGCCAAAATGATATAGTATTCTGTGGGGCGCCAACTGTTTTAAATGTACTACTAGTTTTAAATGCTTAACCCATTGTCCACTACTTTGAAAATTTAAATTTTTAAATTTCGCGCCAACAGGGTCCCCAAGCCGCAAGCGTGACCCCATATGCTGGCCTCCCGCTAGGATTACCCAACGCAAAAGACCGTTTGCAAATCGGCCGCTTCACGTGCGAGCCGGGTTGTGTCCAAATTTCTGCAATCCCTCACAAATGCTATATACTTCACACTTTTGTGGAGAATAACAACAGGTTATTGTGTTAGTTACAAAATTCGCGAAATTTGAGCGCAAAGTGACCACGTTGTTGCTCGGAATTGACAACTAGTGTATTTTCCAGGTTCGTCTGTCTGTATTTTACCCGCCGTCTCGGATCTTTGTTGTCTCTGCCTTCTCGGTTTAAAAATCGCATCGGTCGAGACGTTTCAATAAAGCGTAGACCAAGAACATACCGTAATCTCGCATATACCATCTATCATATAGCATCTATCATATAGCGTAAACAAACTCGCATATCTCGCATATCTCTCATATTTCGTCGAAAATGTCTCGTAATTTTGTGTCAAACTCGCGTATCTCGCATAATTACGCGACTTTGTCGCGTAATTACGAGAGATTGTCGTCAAAATACGAGAGATATGCGAGATATGAGAGTCAATTATGCTACATGCGACATGTATTATGCTATATGAGACATTGATTACGCTATATGCGACATTGTATATGATAGATGGGAGACACATACGAGACATTTTGGCGCAACGTTCGACAACTTTTCATTCTCTCATATAGCATATAGCATCTAGCATATACCATCTCAATTATGACCCTATTCGGCCGCCATATCTGACCGGCTAGCGGGAGCAAAACGGTCTTACGAAACATCTTTTTGCCATTCGTTCGTTGGACCGTTCGCTGTTCCAGCGTGGCTTTTGATCGTCAGGTTTGCCGAAATTCTATCGTCCTGCCTACCAACAAGCAAAAGTCAACATGGAGAAGAAGAAGGAGTTGCTTGAATGGGAAGAAAACCTCCTCAAAGCTTCCCAGAAGAAAAGTCAGCAGATGGCTAAGCTGCGGGAAAACGAAACAGCCGAACAGAAAGAACTGCGACTGCAAAAGGCTCGCGAGGCGAAGGACAGGCTACTGGCTGTGGGTTCCTCACAGCTCAGGCTGTGCAACTCAGCAATTCCACTGCTTTCTTTTGTTTCTCACGTTTCAGACTGAAACGGACGAGCACAAGGCTGAGAGGCTGGAAAAGAAGAGCGATGGCATGCGACGCCTGCGCTCCGTATGTGGAAACACAGTCGTAAACTTTCCCTCAAGCTTTAGGGTTTGTACTCTCTTTATTCAGGCTGAAACTGGCCAACACAAGGCTATGCGACTCGAAAAAGACAATACGGCGAAGCAGCAGAAACGCTCGGTTGGTTTTGTGTTATCTATTTTGATCACGCTTCATTGCTACGCAATTTGCGCTCTTCCTTAGGCTGAGACCGAGGGCCAAAAGGAGGCGCGAAACGAGAAGGCGCGACAGCGACGTGCCGAGCGCAAAACGCTGCACTACGGGCTTGGATTCAGTGACTCTGCGGCGGGCAAGTACAATATCATCAAGGGCGACATGCCGGAACCTATGAACGAGCAGTGCCCAGACTGCGACGCCCTCTTCTTCCACACGGAGGTGTGCAAGCAGGAGAACTGCTGTAGCGACCATCACTGGAGCCACACCTACTGCTACTGCTCGGCCAAGGCCATTCCCAGAGGCAAGAAGTGCGACCACTGCGGGGCTCCCCACGACGGAGTGGCTGAGGAGCTGCACCAGATCGCCTTGAACGACCTGAAGAAGAGAGGCTCTAAGGACTACAAGACCACCTTTGGCAACCCCGCGCGCTTCAAGCCGGCGAAAGGGAAGGACGGGAAACTGTACGTCTCTGATGCCTGCTGGGAGCATCACTACCACTTCAAGGTGCCTCGACCGGAGGCCATCAGTGGAGAGAATGAGGTTCAGCGTTCGAAACACGAATACAGTAGTCTTTGTCCCAACTGTCGCGCGATTAGCGTCTGCCACTGCTGGTAAGACTTGAGGCGCGTCTGGAAGATGTGAAGGTTGAATGGTTGAGGCTTTATTTCGCGCGATTTGATTTCAGGTGAAGTATGTAGGCTGACGGTTGAATCCGACGATTGAATCACGAATATGGTTGTCTTTGCGGGTACTGTAGAGCGTTCAGCATCTGTCAATGCTGGCAAGAGTTGGGCCGCATACTGAAGTAGTGAAGGTCGATTTGTTGAGGCTTTTCTCGCGTATGTTGATTTCTAAGCAGCTGTATGTTGGCTGGATCGTTACGTTAAGTAGTGAACAAGAGCCTTTGAAGTGTCATCGTATGTCCGCTTGCTTCCGCAAAGTGTCGAACTGTCCGATGTATTGCCACAAGTATCGCCAATGTCTAAATTCCATGAAGACCATGAAAATATCAGCTGCACAGTACATTCTGAGCATTAAGGAGTGGCTGAGGGTTATGTGTATTCAGAGGCATGGAAGCAGGTGCAATGGTAAATACTGGCACTGGCAAGGGCGCAGTATCAAATGGAGTCATGCCTGTTCTCACTCTGACCAGTGGCTGCGGACCATGGGTCACCACATGATGGGGTATAGGCAACAGCCCTACGGATATCACCTATGGGCTAAAGGCACTAGTCCTATATACTAAGCGGCTAACGGTGTCTGTGGAGATGTGGTACCCTAACTTCGGCGAGCGCGCCGCAGACTGCGCTTGGTCGTCAGCCGCGAACGGACAATCGAATGGTCATCAGACTTGCGAGCAGCGGTGGTGAGCGATCTGTTTCATTCAAATGAGCGTCAGCGTCAGCGGCAAGCGGTCAACCGCACAGAGCAGTTGCCATCAGCCGCGAACGAACGATCGAATGGTCGTCAGACTTGCGCGCAGTGGTGGTGGGCGATCTGTCTCATTCAAATGTGCTTGACAACGTCAGCCAGTGGCAAGCGGTCAACCGCACAGAACAGTTGCCATCAGCCGCGAACGAACGATCGAATGGTCGTCAGACTTGCGAGCAGTGGTGGTGGGCGATCTGTCTCATTCAAATGTGCTTGACAACGTCAGCCAGTGGCAAGCGGTCAACCGCACAGAACAGTTGCCATCAGCCACGAACGAACGATCGAATGGTCATCAGACTTGCGCGCAGTGGTGGGGAGCGATCTGTTTCATTCAAATGTGTTTGAGAACGTCGGCCAGCTGCAAGCGGTCAACCGCACAGAACAGTTGCCATCAGCCACGAACGAACGATCACTGCATCTTCTGATCAGTGGCCATGGAGAGTTTCATGCTTTGAACAGTGCTCTTAGTAGTGGCTAACTAGAGCCTTTAGCCCGTAGGAGAATCTCTACGGTCAATTGTGCATGGGTAATCTGCAGAGCATGAAGGAGATACCACAATCATCGAATTCAGTGCACCATAGGACATTTCAGATAGATCTCAAGTCATTTGACACTGTGCCCCTGCCAGGGCCTGCATTTAGGATCACACCAGCACCCTTGCCTGTAAATACACAATTGAGACTCAGGTTTAGCCCATAGACAATTGGGTTTACCAAATAGGACATTTCAGACAGATCTCAAGCCATTTGACACTGTGCCCCTGCCAGTGCCAACATTTAGGCTCGCACCAGCTCCTGTGCCTGCAAATACACAATAGACACTTGGCTTTAGCCCGTAGACATTTGGAGACATTTAGGCTTTAGCCCGTAGACATTTAGGAGATTTCAGATAGATCAAAAGACATTCGACATTGATCCAAAGCAGTTTGATGCTGCACCCCTGCCAGTGCATGCAGTGCCTGTGAATACACTTTGGAGTCTCACAACGACAACTCTCTAGTGAATGGTGACACTGCAAAGCGCTTTTGGCGCAAAATCAAACGTCAATCACTGCGTGTGGTGCTTTCTGTGCTCAGAATGTACTGGCGCAGTCGATATTTGCGAAATATTTTGGAATTTAGAGATCGACCTAAGTCAACAAACCTTCATGCACAACTACAGGCCACGACGATCAGTTTAAGCCATAGATCATCGCGATCCGTCAACTGTAGCTAGAGTTATGGCGATAACAAACAGACAGACGGACAGACTCTTGCCGCTTAGTAATAAGGACTAGAGCCTTTAGCCCATAGGAGAATCTCTATGGTCGATATCTCTTGGGTAATCTGCAGAGCATGAAGGAAATATGGCAATCACCTAATTCATTGCACCAAAGGGCATTACATTTAGATCTCAAGTCATTTGACACTGTGCCACTGCCAGGGCCTACATATAGGATTACACTGGCTCCCGTGCCTGTAAATACACAATAGACACTTGGGTTTAGCCCGTAGACAATTACGTTTAGGCCGTAGGACATTTCAGACAGATCTCAAGTCATTCGACCCTGTGCCCCTGCCAGTGCCTGCATTTAGGATTGCACCAGCTCCCGTGCCTGTAAATACACAATAGACACTTGGGTTTAGCCCGTAGACAATTACGTTTAGCCCGTAGGACATTTCAGACAGATCTCAAGTCATTCGACCCTGTGCCCCTGCCAGTGCCTACATTTAGGATCGCACCAACTCCCGTGCCTGTAAATACACACTAGATGATTGGGTTTAGGCCATAGACATTTGGCTTTAGCCCGTAGGAGATTTCAGATAGATCTAAAGTCATTTGACATAGACACAGAGTAGTTTGATGTTATGCCCCTGCCAGTGCATGCAGTGCCTGCGAATACACTTTGGAGTCTCACAACGACAACTCTTTAGTGAATGGTGACACTGTAAAGCGCTTTTGGCGCAATATCAAACGTCAGTCACAGCGTGTGGTGCATTCTGTGCTCAGAATGTACTGACGCAGCCGATATTTGCGAAATATTGTGGAATTTAGCCATCGTCCAAAGTCCACAATAGGAGGTGCACAACTTCAGTGTACAGCGGTTCATTTGATGTATGGATCATCGCGAACCGACAACTGTGTCTAGAGTTATGGCGATAACAAACAAACAAACAAACAAACAGACGGACAGAGTTAGGCGCCTTAGTATATTCTAAAGTCATTTGACATAGACACAGAGTAGTTTGATGTTATGCCCCTGCCAGTGCATGCAGTGCCTGCGAATACACTTTGGAGTCTCACAACGACAACTCTTTAGTGAATGGTGACACTGTAAAGCGCTTTTGGCGCAATATCAAACGTCAGTCACAGCGTGTGGTGCATTCTGTGCTCAGAATGTACTGACGCAGCCGATATTTGTGAAATATTGTGGAATTTAGCCATCGTCCAAAGTCCACAATAGGAGGTGCACAACTTCAGTGTACAGCGGTTCACTTGATGTATGGATCATCGCGAACCGACAACTGTGTCTAGAGTTATGGCGATAACAAACAAACAAACAAACAAACAGACGGACAGAGTTAGGCGCCTTAGTATATAGGACTAGAGCCTTTAGCCCGTAGGAGAATCTATATGGTCAATAGCCCATGGATAATCGACAGAGCATGAAGGAGATAATGCAATCATTGAATTCAGCGCGCTGCAAAATGTAACAGTTAGATCTCAAGTCATTTGACACTTTGCCCCTACCAGTGCCTGCATTTAGGATTGCGCCAGCTCCCATGCCTGTAAATACACAATAGCCACTTGGGTGTAGCCCGTAGTCACTTGGTCACTTGGGTTTAGCCCACAGGACATTTCAGATAAGTCTCAATTTGATACTGTGCCCCTGCCAGATCCTACATTTAGACTCGCGCCAGCTCCCATGCCTGTAAATACACAATAGACACTTGTGTATAGCCCGTAGACGTTTGGGTTTAGCCCGTAGGACATTTCAGATAGATCTAAGACATTTGACATCGATCCAAAGCAGTTTGATGCTGTGCCCCTGCCAGTGCACACAGTGCCTGCGAATACACTTCAGATTCTCACCATGACAACCACACGACATGGTGACACTAAAGAGCATTTGGCGCGAAATCAAACGTCAACCACAACGTGTGGTGCCTTCTGTGCTCAGAATGTACTGGCGCAGTCGATATTTTCGAAATATTTTGGAATTTAGACATCGACCAATGTCCACAAAACTTCATGCAAAACTACAGGCTGTGACGGTCAGTTTAAGCCATAGATCGTCACGATCCGTCAACTGTGGCTGGAGATATCGCGATAACAAACAAACAAACAAACAGACACACGGACACAGTTTTGCCGCTTAGTAATAAGGATGGCTATAGCCCATGGATCATTGCATGTCTGACCAGTGGCTGTGGGGTATGGATCGCTGCGTGTACCTGTGGGCAAGGGGCCGTTGCATGGCGCAATAAGCTACAGCAAGCAGTCTGTTATCGACTATAGAGTATCACCTATGGGCTAAAGGCACTAGTTATCTACCATGCCTAATCGCGCCCGCGTGCTCAGACAAACGCTTACGCACTCGCTCAGGAGGAATATTTTGCCACTATTTACGTGTAAGGTTATAAAACTGATTCAAAATTGTGTCAGAGGCACAAACAAATTTGAGGAGACGTGAAGGACGGAGAAGGGTCAGTGAGAGGACGGTGTGGTGGGGTGGGGGGGGGGGGGGGGGGGGGGGGTGAGCTGACTGAAGTGTTATTGAGGTGGCGTGTGGTCAAGGGTTTGTGGTGGTGGCTGTCAGTGTAAGTGTCACTGTCATCTGATCCTCCCTTGCAGATCCTGCTGTGCGTGGTCAATGTGGAGAGCGCCAATCAGCTGCTGCGCGAGCTCAACCTCTGGTGTCTGCGCGTCGACTGGACTCTGATACTGGCGCACAGTCTGGACGAGGCTGCAGAGTATCTGGAGTCCTTCAAACTGCACGAGAAGAAGTCGGCGCCCTCTGGTAACAATCACTCAAACTCATCTGGCAGCCAAGAGGGAAGATCGAATGGAAACGGCGCGGATCAGAAGAGAGAGCTTATGCTCGGCCAGGTGCGTTCTATGTGAAGTGAAAGGCGTCAGTCATCGTCATTTGCTCCCACGTGGGTCTGTCAACTGCCAGATGCATTCTTTTTGACGAAATCTATATCTGAAGTGACAATTTTCCTTCCTATTTTGCCTCAGGCCATAGAGTTCCTGTCCTCCGTCCGTTCCGTCAACAAGTCAGATGCCGAGAGACTTCTGGGAACCTTTGGCAGTCTCAAGAGGATCGCAGAAGCTTCAGTGGAACAATTGTCCTGCTGTCCGGGCCTGGGACCCAGCAAGGCACAGAGACTGTACGACGCCTTCAGAGATCCACTGCTCTTGTCGTGATACAGTTTTATGATTGGAAGCGTGCTGAGTAGTTGAGAATATAGTCTGTGACGACATCTGGGTGTCATTTGTTGATTTGTCTTCTGGTGTTGAGTGTCACTACTCGAGACGTTTACCTCTGCTGTGCTCACAGGAGACTGTATTGCAACATGTTACTGTCCAGGCCGAATGCTTTGGCGTCGTCTATTTTTCGCCGGAGGAATCCCACCAGTGCTAGCAAATAGTAGAGCAGTGATTCCCAAGCAAAGCTCCATATTTCTGTCACTCGCGAGAAGTATGTCTGCTGACAAGCCGGAGGATGCCCCAGAGGCCTGTCCTGGGACGCAGAGTGAGAAGGCGGGGAAGGAGACGCCATGCCAGGGTACTGTAATTTTTTGGTGGAATTTGCCGTAAATCCTCGAATACGCACCACCTCTTTCCCAACGGTAGGTGTCTTTCGGAGTGCCTATAGGAATGTGGGTGTTAAGTGGAACAATAATACGAGAAGTTACCTAGGTAGTTTCGCTAGCTGAAACTGAAATGAATACCAGTGCATTCGCGTCTCCACAAATATCACTTCTATCCCATAGGCTGTCCCAACCAGCGCGTGTGCGCCTCTGGCGAGGCCAAGGCTGGTGCTCTGTCAGCCGATCCGGCGATTCAAGAGATCGCCGACCGTCTCTCCTCCGTCAAGCACATCCTACTGGTCATGAGTGGAAAGGGTGGGGTGGGGAAGAGCACTCTCAGCGCCACGCTGGCCAGAGCTCTGGCCTCTGAATCATCAGGCCAGAGACAGGTGATGGAATTGAGTGGGTGGAGTGTGGAATCGATGATGTCTGCCACGGCGTAACATGTGACTTGATTGTGAAGATCGAAGAATGAGCTACTACAGATGTCGCAACTTCAGGTGGGAGTGCTGGACGTGGACATCTGCGGGCCCTCGCAAGCGCGCCTCTTTGGGGTGGAGAAGGAGCAGGTGGGCGATTGTTGACTGCTGGAATCACTGTTTCGCGTTATTGACACCACAGTGGAAGAATGTACGTAGGTATAGCAGGATAATTCTTAGCAGTCTCATAGCCAACTAATGGTTGGACAAGAGGCCACAGTCCATGTATTCGTCATGAACGCATGCATCTCATCCTCTGCAGGTGCACTCGAGCAGCAGCGGCTGGAGTCCAGTGGCCGTGTCGGATGCTCTCAGTGTCATGTCCATCGCCTTTCTGCTGGGAGCCAGAGACGACGCCGTCATTTGGCGAGGGCCCAGGAAGAACGGTTCACTATTGAGATGTGCAAGTTGTGACACTCCAGTAGTCCAACCAATGTCACTCACCCTTCACAGGTCTAATCAAGCAGTTTCTGAAGGACGTGGACTGGGGAGAGCTGGACTACCTGATCATCGACACCCCACCTGGGACCTCTGACGAGCACATATCAATCGTTCAGTACCTCCTGGCGGCGGCGGAAGTCCGAGGGGCTATACTCGTCACCACTCCGCAGGAGGTAGGGGATTCTGTGATACCGAGTTGTTCGTACATATGCCTGTCTGCAAAGTACCTACCACACTACCACGGTTGCATGACTGAAGTTGTCATTGGTCAGGATGGTTACCCTGATCACTGGCATCCATTTCCATAGTCAGTTACGGTGAATAGGTTCTCCGCCAGAATCGCGATTTACACTGTCGCATCTCGAATAACTGAAGGTGCCATTGCCACAAATGACTACTATATTCACTGGCATTCTTGCCATGCTGTAATTTGCCGGCTCCTCTTTCGAAGTTCAGAGTTTTCTTCTGGACAAGCCGACACTAATTTAGTACGAAGTACCGTAATCCATTCGCAAGCGAATGGGGGGGCAGACAAGGCTGCCACATCCGTGGGTACAGGTCCTGCAGATGCCAGTCGTCGCTCCTATATCAGTCACGCTTATCACACCTGACAACCACCACCACACCGTGCCATCATTCCTTCCATTCATTCCCCGCTGCAGGTGTCTCTGCTGGACGTGCGCAAGGAGGCCTCCTTCTGTCGGAAGACCCGTCTGCCCATAGTGGGCGTGGTGGAGAACATGTCGGCCTTCGTCTGCCCCTGCTGTCACACCGCTACTCAGATGTTCCCCCCGACAACTGGAGGTGCAGAGGCCATGTGCGACCAGCTGGGACTGCCCCTGCTGGGTCGACTGCCCCTGGACCCGCTCCTGGCCCGGGCCTCGGATGCCGGGACAGAGTTGCCCGATGGGCCGGGCGCCCGGGCCTACCTGCAGCTGGCGGAGAAGGTGAAGGAGCTCTGCGAGCAAGAGAAGCAGTGATCGGCAGTGACAGAAATGTTCGGATGCGTATTCATACTGAGATTCGAACGATTCACTGGCGGGATCTATCGATGAAAGTTTGCGACGTTGGGAGCGCGATTGAGATTGAGTAAAGGTGCACTCGACCCTCAGGGTCAGGGAAAGAGGAAATCGACGCTGTGCACTGGTGCTGACCATGAACGCTTCCTCCCATCGGGAGTTGGAGGGCCACTCCACTTGCGCTCTTCTCTTGTACTGCAGCGTATTTAGGTAAAAGCTCATCATGCTCCATACCAGAACAATTAGAAACAACCCCAACCTTGAAAGAACGCCTGCCAGCAAACAGTCACATACACACGTCCCACCCATTGCGCAACTTAGGATCTCTCCTATCAGAACTTGCATTCTCTGCAATACGCCTTTTCAGTAGGACTTCGGCTCAGATATCGAAGCGTACGTAGATGGTGTATCTCGTCCTGCAAAGTGTACTGATTGATGGTCGTCTATTACGGCGGAGTTGCAAACAAAGGTCGAAGTCTGCCCACTCGACGACATAGCAGTCGTCCAGCTTGACGCAATCGAGCTCTGGATATGACACGTAGTACTTGTAGGTTTCGTAGTCGGCGTCACTGGAACGACCGGGAGGCGTGCCGAGTAGGAAGCTTTCTTCGTTGGTGATTAGGGCGTCGCCGTCGCTGTCTCTGTCGAAGAATTGCATCTTCAGAGCTCCACTCCTTCGATTTCGGTTTCGAGGCTCGATTTCGGCCAGCATTCTCCTCCGCTCAAATAAGGAGGTCGTATAGAAGAAGATGTCGACGACGACGACGATGACAGCGACGACAGGGACGACGGCGGCGGCGGCGGCGGCGGCGGCGGCGGCGGCGGCGACGACGACGACGACGACGACGACGACGACGACGACGACGACGACGACGACGACGACGACGACGACGACGACGACGACGACGACGACGACGACGACGACGACGACGACGACGACGACGATGTGATAAATGACAACCACCTGTTCCGTTCTGTTCTCCGCCGGATACATGTTGCTTGGTTGAAGAGGAAGCGTGAAATTCAGTGCACCCCAACTATTTCGATTGGAGGGTGCGTTCCAACGGACGCTTTCTGGACGGGCGCAGTCTAGCAAGATAGAAGCAGGACTGTCAAATCACCCACATTAGTGTCGTTGCCCCAGCATTAGTATTTTCAATTGCCCGAGTTTTGTTCTCTACCACCACCAACTCATTACTAAGTACACAAGAAGACAGCCTCGCCTGTCTTGAGTCGAACGACAAGTGACACGTCGCAGTCGTCGCCGTCGTAGTCCACCGGATTGTCGCAGTTGACATAGGGTTCTGCATCGTCTGGGAATCTCAACGATCTGAAACTCACGTGCAAACGTAGGTACAAGCAAAGTTGGTCGCAGCGCACGGCAATTGGTTTAGACTGACTAGCCTACTCTATGATCTTCCAGTGCTCGAAGTTGATGTCCACTCGTCCAGTTTGAACTTCGGTCAAATCGAAGTAGACCTTGACCAAATAGGCGAACCTGTAAAAGGGCTTACCGTAAATACTCTAATATGCCCTCCCCCTCGAATAAGCGACCACCCTCCAATAGTACCCCCTCCTAGAAGGAGGTTGAAAAAATAGGCCCCCCGGGGGCTTATTAGAGTATTTACGGTAGCTTATAGCTCAAAAGTGTATCGTTGATCAATCGAACTCCCAAAACAGCGTTATTCTTTGGCATTTGGATTTGGAATTTGGCTTTGCATTTGCAGTGCAATTGCAATTGCATTTGCATTGCTGTTGCATTTGCATTGCAATTGCATTTGCATTGCAATTGCATTTGCATTGCAATTGCATTTGCACTGCAATTACATTGCAATTGCATTTGCATTGCAATTACATTTACATTGCAATTGCATTTGCCTACTGTACCACAAGTCTTGGCAATGGCTCACTCGACTTTGCGACAGTCGTCCGGCTTCGTGCAGGCGATGTCGAAACTCTCGATCCATTCGTAGTTTGTGAGAACTAGTGCCTTTAGCCCGTAGGAGAATCTGCATAGTCAAAAGAGGACTGTCGTTAGGCAACCATCAATAGTCGAAACATGATGCGACCCATGGCGCATCACCATGGTCATAATGTGCTGAAGCCAAAGGCTCACCCAGTAGATGTTTGACTTTACCCCATAGATGATTGCAGACTTCAGGTGTCTGTGCCACTGGTCAACCAGTTTAGCATTTGCAAATAAACCTCAAGGGTGTTTGAATTTAGCCCATAGACAATTGGCGTTAGCCCATAGACTTTAGCCCGTAGGAGAATCTCTACAGTCCAGAGAGAACTGTTGTTAGGAAAATAACATGAAGTGTCTCATGGCGCGACACAACTGGTTCAGAACATGCAGCGAGAGTGACCCATACATGGCACGCCACATGTGCGTTTGGCTTTAGCCCTTGGCCTTTAGCCCATGGATGATTTCAGGTGGCGCTACACCTGGTTCCATGCCTGCTATTGGTTAGAGGACAGCGAAAAGGAAGCGATTCTCGCTGCAGGTACATGTGACACGCCGATTTTCTGGGCGTGTCAGCAGGTTCTTTGGCTCTTCATCCCATTCCCAACTCCAAGACTGAAGCAAGCAGACAATGAGCAAGCTTAAGTAGCATCGCGCTAACCCAAACAATACCGGCGAGTGTGAGAAAGGGAAACTGCGTGAAACACAGCGGAACAGACTAAAACATCGTAGAGATCACTGGGAAACCAAAACAAACAGAAGCGCGCAATGAGATTCACCATGAGAATGCGAGAGCGCTGAGAGCGCCCGTCACATCTCCCCTTCCTTTGGAAAAGCTAAGCTACCAAGGCTAAACCCTAATACAGCAAGCATAGAATAATTCCTAGAATATGCGGCCTTCACTTTTCACGTTTTCACGATGTTCTTGCCTGGATCGATGGAATTGGCCGCTCACTGATGGTGGCTCAGTTGGAAAGCGTCCCTGATGGAAACAGTCCTTTGAAGCGTCTGACCGTTGACTGGCACTGGCAGAATGGGTCCGGTCCAGTGAAGCGCATGCACGCGCTGACGAAGCTCCTCTCAGGGGGAGCAGACCTGTAGCTCGCTGGGGCCGCTGTCGCCTCTCTCGGGCCGCTGTCGCCTCCTCAGGAGCATCCACAAAACTGGGCCGCCGTCGCCGCTGCTGGGCCGCTGACACCCCTCAAAGATCGGACCGCTGTCCCCTCCTGCCTCCTTGCTTTTGGCTGCTGCTCCCTCATTCCAGGCGTGGCCGCGCTGCCGACTTGGAACTGGAAAACTTGGCGTGGTAATGCGCGCCACTGACGCCAACCTTTTCTTGTCTTGAGAGGGAGCCTTCCTCGCTTCTTGTGATGGCCAGGGCTCTTCGTTGGTTGCGCGACTTGGTCTTGAGGTCGTCTGGCCTTGTTCTTCCTGTCCACAGCTTCCAACTGGCCGGTGAGTCTGGAGAAGGGATCCTGCTGATGGGACCTTGACAGGCCCATCCTGTCTCGGACACCAATTTTGTGACACGCCGATTTTCTGGGCGTGTCAGCAGGTTCTTTGGCTCTTCATCCCATTCCCAACTCCAAGACTGAAGCAAGCAGACAATGAGCAAGCTTAAGTAGCATCGCGCTAACCCAAACAATACCGGCGAGTGTGAGAAAGGGAAACTGCGTGAAACACAGCGGAACAGACTAAAACATCGTAGAGATCACTGGGAAACCAAAACAAACAGAAGCGCGCAATGAGATTCACCATGAGAATGCGAGAGCGCTGAGAGCGCCCGTCACAACTGTACTTTTGCACCTGTGAACACACATCAAAAGACATTTGAGCTTAGCTTGTAGATGCTTGCATTTGTGAAACTTTTCAGATAGAACGTGTCAGTTTAAGGTGCAATCGCGATTCGACAACTGAAGTTATGGCGTTCACGAGTTAGCTTGTAGATGCTTGCATTTGTGAAACTTCTCGGATATAGCCTCTCTGTTTACGATTCGACAGCTGAAGTTATGGCGTTCACGAGCTGCCAGCTGCGGTGAATGGTCGACGCCAAAGTGATTCGAACGTCTTCAGTCCCGCGAGGATTGGCGGAATGGCAAAACAAATGATTTCAAAAGAGATTCTAAGCAGCAAAATACCTTCACCCAAGCGGGGATCGATCCATAGAGCCAGCGACCTATTGATCACGAGACCAACGCTCTGCGGCTCTACCCACTGCGCCATCGTCGTTTTTGGTTGCGAGAGGCGCCGACAAACGGCGGTCGGTTTGGTGCATAGCCCGTCGCGATTCGTCAACTGTATCTAGTGTTTAGCGTTATGCTGACAGACAAACTGACAAACAGACACCGTTAGCCGCTTAGTAATAAGGATGCGTTTCGAATTCTCCCTGGTTGAAATCAGGCCTCCGATCATCAACTCCTTGTCGGCGGAGATTGTGGCGTCGCCGTCGTCGTCGCGATCGAGAAACTGCACCGACAGCACATTTCGGTCGGCTATTTCCTCGAGGATCCGCTCTCGCTGAAAGAATGAATGGCGAAATTTGGACTTTGCGTTGCGTGGAATTGCAACGTGTCGCTACTTGCTCCTCTCTGGTGCTTTCTCCGGGATCACTGGGTTGCAGAGGCAACACGAGAGCGGGCATTCGACTGCCCTCCTTCATGTCTGGCCCCAGGTCCACTCTCGCTTCTCCGGGAAAGAAATAGCCTGCGGGCAATTGAGCGATGGACGTCGATATATCGACCCACGTGTATAGTGTACCTACAGTATACCTTCCTTGACCCTGGCGACCACGGAGACGTCGCAGTCCGCTATTATACTGTTATACACAGGGCGGTCGTCACAGTTGGTCGTCCGATACCTTTCCGACATGAAACGATGGTTGAAGTACTGAACTGATTGCTGCAATTGTCGGAGAGAAGCGCAATGGTGACACCAACTCCCAGATTCTCCACTTGGTTATTTCGATGTGGACCCGTCCCGTCTGAACCAGCCTCGAGTCGACCCGAAATGCCAAGTCGATTAGGCCAAACACCACAGTGGAAACGAAGAGACAAAATGGCTCCATTGTCGTGCGTTAGCAGGTAATGCGATACACCTTTCTGCTGTTGTTGCTTGCAACCAACCACTGTCGCCAGCGAAGGGAACATATAATAAATCTCTCGCTATAATAGGCTTATGTCGATATGGCCAACTCTGAGAATCTACCGCGTGATTTGCAAATCCAACCTTTCCACCCTTCGCACCCAAGCTGTTGCTATGCTAATATCACGCAGAGAGATGTCCAGGCAACTCGATGTCTCTGGATCCATCCGCGGCAAGATGTCATACGCTGCTTCTCCCCCCGCCCCCCCCCGCCCCGAGTAACGTCACGTGAAACATGACAATACCTATGTAGGTAGGTGCACTCATATTTTGCAGTCTTGCAGTCTTGTTGGGGGTTGGTTGGCAATTGCATTGCATGGCCCCACTACTAAGCATACAATAACTGCCAATGTCGATCACAACCATCGATTCTACTTCGGCGTCCCTCCCACTAATACTCTTCAAAATGGGAAGCGTAACAGTGGCGGTAGGTGTCTCGGACGTTCTCCAGTAGGTTGTCTCCGTGCCAGCTGGTGGTACTCTGAAGGGTGTCATGGAGCCAGGGCATGTAAGCGGTCAGGTTGGTCATCAGGCTCAGCTGCTGGCCACAGGTGTCGGCCTGCTGGGAAATGCCCCTTGGAAGGGCTGAGACGACGCCGAACTGGACGAAGCGCTTCTTGGCCCCGTCGGGCGAGCCCGGCAGGCGCATGGGACACATGAATGGGCCGCCCTGGTCACCCTGAAGAAACGCTATTGGGCGCGCGAGCCGGGTGAAGTGCCCAGAGAGCGCTGGCACACCTTGCATGCGCCGCCCTTCGCCAAGTGCTCGAAAGTCGCGGTGTTGTCCCTGATGCAGAAGCTGCGCACGCCGCCCATCTCGGCCAGCTCGACGGCGCTTCCAATGTCACCGTTCGGGAAGACTTGCCGGCAGCGACTCAACGCTTCTGGGACTCTGGTGATGTTCCGGAAGTCGACAGCGCGAAAAGTGTGAGCGCCCGACGATGCCACTAGAAATTGAATTGTTGAAGGGCGTGTGGAGAAAGGAGGGTGCTAGTATAGTAGTGCTGTGACGCACCTGGCGATCCCCAACCAGCGTAGACGCATTTGTATCTGCTGCCTTCGGGTCTCAGCGCCTGACTCCAGTCGTCCAATAGCACGTCTTTGGGATTCTTGAATGGCAGCAGGATGGGCGCCTTCCCGGGCATCACCGAGGCGCCCGACTCTTAAAAGAATTGCGCCAATACCGTTCACATCACTTCAAATCACCGTCACAAACCCCCATGCGAACGCACTCTTTGCAGGGCATCTATACTGAGCGCAGTTGAGCCTGTAGGTGTGGCACTCGTCGAGTGGGAAGGCGGGGACGGAGAGCACCACCAGAGCCAGGTCGTGTCGCTGAGTGCGGTTGTCGAAGGAGCGGTGGAAGCCACGCATCAGGGCCGGGATTTCAATGCCGTCTGTGCCCGGCTCGCCGCTCTTCCGGTTGTACGTTTCCGTTCCCACCACCACGCGCAACTTGGGCGGGATCGCAGCCATTCTCAAAGGTAAGAGATTTCACACTTGGTGCCAGTGCAGCCTTTGCATAATACAATACGATGATGCGACTGGATGGATTGGCCATAGAACATGGGGCATTATGTTCCGTCATGCTTGCCAAACCGCTTGCAATTTCCGACGAGATGAGAATTGTCAGCCATAATCTACATTGGGACTTGATTGGCGACGACGATGTAGCAGACGCCCCGACAAGGCGCTGACCACTTCAAACCACGAACTGCATTAGAGTACACATGACCACTTCGCAATCAGCTATCGTACAAAACCACATCAACGTAAACAGACGCGGGCATGATGCAGTTGGCCGAGGTTAGGACGACGAGATTGCTGATGAGCGTGCCGGTGCAGCTGACGTGGCCGTCTTCCCCCTCCGCCAGCACGTAGACCAGCCAGGGGTACTTCCAGTCCTTGTTAGCATCATATTTGTTTACTCGTAGATTCCGTCCGCCAACTGAGCCAATGCTGTGCATGACAGGACGTAGCCGATTTGGATGGTCTGGGAGACGACTGTTCCACAGACCACGACACAAGTCAGAACGTTGTGTAAGGCGCCAGTGCGGCGTATGGAGAAGGCCTTGAATCAACCGCGGAACAATTGAAACGTCACCACCTCACTTCTACTACTACTACCGTAATACTACTACAAGGGCCCTCCTCAGCGTTTCACTTCGGCGGGGCACATTCTCCAAGAGAGGAGGGGGCTTACTGGACAATTTTCGGTTTATGTACACTGCAGAGTACATCGAGTCCGGTTTGTGGAAAAGTCTCCCCATCGAGCCTCGCCCATCCACCAACTAAAGAGGGTAAACTCTTGCACACCGGCACATCGAATCATCAACCAAGTTGCTTTACTAACCTGGGGCATTGAAACACAGCTAATTCCCAGTGTCAGACCAATCAGTGTGGCACGTGTGTGCATTGTATGAAGGTTGCTATCCGGCCCTTCAATTGCTATAACAGCCGATAACAACAGTGGCGGTGTCGCGCAAGCAACACATTAGAAGGCACTCTGGCCTACCCGGAATTCGTTAGCTCCATTTCCCAAGCTGCTGAACGATTACATGCGAGGCCGATTCCAAATGGCCACTATGTACATTAACCGAAAATGACAATCCTGCACGTGATCTCAAGTGTAAATTAACTGCAGGCAATGGTGCAACGCTGCACCTTCACAGTTGGAGAAATGATGAGCAGCACTTGACAATACGAGATAGATGGTTGCTGAGCTTTCGCGAAAGGTTCAGATGATGGTATCCTTTTAACAGTCCTGATGTCCAAACAACGAGCGCGTGGCGACAGTGTCAACGTGAGTATACGAGAACGACAGAGGGAACGGTATCTTCGAATTCTGCACTAAACCTTTCATTCAGCGGCGCGACTTCCCCCCTAACTTCTCAAACACATCCGGCCTGCAGTGTTTGAGGTGGTCCCAGAGAAAGCGCGTGGTGCGATTGCTGGGACGGCGCGTCAGAAGCTGGCAACTCTTACAGGTGACGAGGGTCTTCTGCTCGCTCAGCTCGAAATACTGCCAGGCGGGACTCTCCTTCCGCGGCTTCAGGGTCTTCTTCTCTGTGCCGACTACCTTCGTCACAGAGACCATCGGAACGGCTGACGCCTCCAGCCGAGCCTCTGCGACAAGGGGACGATGCCCAACACCAGTGGCCCCTATTCCACTCTTGGGAAGAACCACCTGTGGTGGACCTTCGGGCACTGCCTGGGGCGATTGTACGACGGATAGCCTCGACTCGACTCGCGGCCCGCCGACATTCTCCCCAGGCGCGTGAGGCGATTCGGCCTCAGGCGCAAGTCGCTCGTCTGAATTATAATTACTAGGTAACTTTCTGCGAACAACAACGTGCGCTCGCGATGGGCGACCAATTATTGTTGACCTGCGGTTGCAAAGCAAAGGTTGACTAGAGCTGCGAGAGTCGCTCGGACGGAAGCCTCCTTCCGGCGGTCGACGACAAAGCCATTTTGGACCAAGTCAACGGCGACTGCGTGTCTGCTCTCGAGATGACGACGCACTTGGTTGGCTCTCGTCCAGCGGGCGTGGTCTACCCGGCAGAGGCCGCAGGCGAATAGAGACCCGTCGAAGTGGACCGCCGCCTGGAGAAAAGCAGTGAAAGTGTTGCCTTTATGACAATGGCTCAAGTTGAACTACAGAATGAATAGCTGACGTGGTCTTCCTGAGCCGATCTGTCCTGGCGTCGCAAAGCGTGTCCACAAAGGTTGCACTCTGCCGACGTGACGACATTCTCCTTCTGATTTCCTGCGTTCGTCGCAATCAAGCGCGGCTGTTTCAAATCCGTGCCACCCTTTGTTGGCCTCGACGCCGCCACGTCAGCAATTTCGCTTTCAGCCAATTGGCACATCTTTCGTGTCTGTTTCCTGGGGCGTGACGACCTTTTCACCGGCAGATGCGTCAGTGGCAGAGTTGCACAGGCAGTGTCAATGGTAGGGGCTGGGCAACGGGCCAATTTGTCGTCGACGTCTGACAACAGCTGAGCGGTGGACGAGGTCGCATCAAGTGACGTTGGCATGACAACGTCTGGTGGAGGAAGCGGCTCCTCCGTGACATCAACGGAAGCCACCTTCCTGCTGCCACTCTCTGCAGAGGTCGCCGCTGCGGAACAATTCTTGCTTTCTGAAGTGTTGCAATTCACGTCTCTATGATGCACACGTGGTTTACGTGGAAAATTCACGCCAAAATCATTGTACCTTCAGCGGCAAGAGGTGTCACTGAGATGGGGGAGACAGAAAAGGCGCTGCTGGCTCGAGGTGGGGACGACGCGACGACGGCATCACCTTCCAATTTGATTGCAGCTGTTGTGATTTCGTTGACGATGGTGCTGGAAGGGTAACTATGTATGACCGACGTTGCTCTTTCCACTGCACGGTTACGCCACTAGCGATGAACAATGATGTTCACATGAGCAGCCACCGTCTACACCCAAATCTGTGCAACTATTGTCCGCACACCTGGGTTGCGCAGTTGGCCAACAGTATCCCAAAGGAGGAATCGTGTGCTGAAAAGCTGTGTTCCACGAAGGATAGTACGGCTGGTGGCGACGAAATGACTCATTGAAGCCAACAGGAGAGGCACCGAGGGCTGGCTACACCGCAGAACAAGATTTGACGCAACAAAGGCTCTGTTCAAAAGGGCGTGTTCGTCAAACCTGATTCGCTGTGTGACTGTACGTCTGCAGATAGCCTGAATATCCGGCCGTTGGAGCAACTGGCACCGGCACCCCATTGGTTGCTGCCACCCCTGGCACCAATCTCAGGCTCCTCTGCAGTGTCATTTGGTAGAATCGCTCCATGTCAGCGAACTCGCCATGGCGGTAGTCGACTAGCGCCCTCTGGTGAGGGTGGCAGCTACACAGGTGGTCCTGAATCCACTTCTCAGTGGGCCCCTGGAAGGGGCAGTGACCACAGCCGTAGGGCCCATAGAATCGGCCGCAGTGCGTGGAGGCGACGTGCCACTCCAGGCCGCGCTCAGTCCCTAAAGCGCCGAAGTAGGTACAGACAAGGCGGTAACGTTTGACAATGTGATGTCGATCATTCCATACCAGCAAAGCTGCCGCACTCGCAGCGCACGTCTTCTGGACCACTGCTCATGGTTCAGTGAGTTACTCGATCGGTTGAATAAGCGGGAAGTCGGCCTTCGGTACGCGTTTCTTTGGCACCAAGGTATGTTGAAGCCTGAAGGTCGTTCTTCCACCATCTACACACGAGACAAGAAGACGAGGCCCGTCAAGCGTCTACTATCCCGACGGGGGTCCACCAGTCAATCACACTGACACATTCGTTCGAGGGGAGCTAGGCGGGTGGGAGTCAGTCCGTCTCTCTACAACTCTCGTCTAACTCCAAGCGCTTCTCGTGTACATCCATGCACCCTATCGGTCCTGGAGATCTACAGAGAACGATTCGGCGCGGCGCTCGAGTTATACAGTAATGGCATATTCGTCACTCGTCTGTGTTACTTGCGAGTCATATTCCGATTCCGCTCAACCAAGTTATTCACTGCGAATCGGATGGGCGTGTCGTTCGGTGTGTGATGGTTAAAGCAATACGTAATGTTTGCGCGTACCGACCACCTACGAAAAGTCTCAACGTCATTCCCTCGCCAAGAGGCCGTGCCCAAGGACCAGGAGAACTTCCACGTGGGCGGAGTGCTGCGCTACAACATGGGAGGTCAGCCCGTGGATGTGGTGCTCGTCCCGGACATCATCCAGGTGATGGCACAGCCCGACCTTGTGCTCCACTCCTTCCACGAGAAGTACGTCTAAGGTGACTACCCCAACACGCCCGAGGTCGAGCCCGTCCTGCCCCTCTCGCTGGCCGTCCTGGTCCACAACCAGGGGCACGGTGTGGCGCGCGACCTGAAGATCACCTCGGCCCAGCCGAAGATCACCATCGAGAACGAGAAAGGCCTACTGGTCAGCTTCAAAATTGTGCGCACCGAGGTAGACGGCGTCGAGACTCCCAACCAGCTGGCCATCGACTTCGGCGACGTGGACGCTCAGGCAACCAAGAACGCGCGCTGGCTACTGGAGTCCAGTCTGATGGGCACGTTTCACAGTCTGGAGGCCACCTTCGAGAACCTCAACCCTCTCGGAGACCAGTCGTTGTCGCTAATTGATTCCGTGCTCTACCACGAGCTCGTCGCCATCGTCGCCATGGGCTTCAGAGGAAACGAGACGAGGGGGATTGGATACCTTGTCAGCTCTCTTGCTGGCGGAGAGGGCGAACCAGACGTCGTCTTTGACAGCCAAACCGCCGCAAATGCGTCAGTGCTTCCGCTGCAAGGGGGGCAACTGAGCTCAGATTCCACGCAACTCTCCTTCGAACCACCTCCTGGCAACGAATCGGTTCTACTCCACTACTTCGCTTACGGACGAATCAATTTGGACTTGTACGAGTACCCTGCTCGAAAAGAGGATCAGCCATCTATGGGAACGAGAGCGGGGAGGACTTGCCCTTGGAAAACATCTGGGTCACCAAGAGGCTGACAGCGACGGACACGGTCGCTTACGTTTCGGTCTTTGATCACGTGAGGACCGAGGACAGGCCCAACTGCTGCCGCTACACGATCCATTTGGATGTCGATTTTATTCTGAGGTTGAGACAAAATAGATTCTACTAGCCGTTCCTTCCCGTTGCAGAAGAATTCCTGAGATCTGAATAGCATGGAATGTAGTCGTCAATGGCCGTAATTTCCTGTTGCATGATCTGTCCTGTTCAAGGTCTGTCCGTTCCAAGGTATCTATATTATCCTGAGCCAACGGCGCTGGCCGCCTCGCACGCGCGCCGCGACGTGCCCGTCCTGTTCATTGTCAAGGTCTGACCTGGTGCAGGGTCTCTCCTGTTGAAGGGTCTGTCCTGTTGCAGGGTCTGTCCTGTTGCAAGATTTGTCCTGTTGTAAGTATCTGTCCTGCTGCAAGATTTGTCCTGTTGTTAAGATCTGTCCTGTTGCAAGATCTGTCCTGTTGCACAATCTGTCCTGTTGCAAGATCTGTCCTGCTCCAAAATCTGTCCTGTTGCAAGAATTTGTCCTGTTGTAAGATCTGTCCTGTTGCAAGATTTGTCCTGTTGTAAGATCTGTCCTGTTGCAAGATTTCTACTATTCTAAGATATCTCCTGCTCCAAGATTTTATCCTGTTCCAAAATCTGTTCCTGTTGCAAGATCTGTCCTGTTGCAAAATCTGTCCTGTTGCAAAATCTGTCCTGGTTCAGGATCTGTCCTGTTGCAAAATCTGTCCTGTTGCAAGATCTGTCCTGTTGCAAAATATCTCTCCTGTCCCAAAATATCTGTCCTGTTGCAAGTCCTGTCCTGTTGCAAGGTCTGTCCTGTTGCAAGGTCTTTCCTGTTGCAAGGTCTCTCCTGTTGCAAGGTCTGTCCTGTTGAAAGATCTGTCCTGTTGAAAGATCTGTCCTGTTGCAGGGTCTGTCCTGTTGCAAGATTTGTCCTGTTGTAAGATCTGTCCTGTTGCAAGATTTGTCCTGTTGTAAGATCTGTCCTGTTGCAATTTTTCTGCCTGTTTCCCAAAATCTGTCCTGTTGCAAGATATCTCCTGTTGCAAAATCTGCTTCCTGCTCCAAGATCTGTCCTGTTGCAAAATCTGTCCTGTTGCAAGATTTGTCCTGTTGTCAAGATCTGTCCTGTTGCCAAGATTTGTCCTGTTGTAAGATCTGTCCTGTTGCAAGATCTGTCCTGTTGCAGGGTCTGTCCTGTTGCAAGATCTGTCCTGTTCCAGGGTATCTCCTGCTTCCAAGATTTGTCCTGTTGCAAGATGTGTCCTGTTGCAGATCTGTCCTGTTGCAAGATTTTGTCGTGTGCAAGATTTATCCTGTGTTGTTTAATCTGTCCTGTTGCAAGGTCTGTCCTGTTGCACGATCTGTCCTGTTGCAAGATGTGTGCTGTTCCGAAATATCTGTCCTGTCGCAGAAGGTCTGTCCTGTTGCGAGCCAATGGCGCTGGTCGCCTCGCGCGACCATCCTGTTGCAAGATTTGTCCTGTTGCAAAATTGATCCTGT
>JASAMZ010008245.1:0-21240 GCA_030248115.1 Linhomoeus sp. GSCO2_2 | reverse complement strand
GGGGCTACATTTGTCAAACATACATAGGTACCTACACCGTTCTGTCGTCACTTTCAATAACTGCTGGAAAATCAGCAGACCGGATATGCCGCCCCATACGGGAACACACAAAGGCTCATATTTCCTACACTATACGCGTACACTTGTGTAACTTTTTGCTACTCAACGGCAGCGGTTGACCGGAAATCCGCTTGTTCAAACATAGCATTGAGTAAGGTGCAATCTGATTGCAACTCCGCGTGAAAAGGGGGTACCTAATCAGCATTTTCTACTGAGCTGATAGGCATGAGAGAAGGCTACAGGCAATCTATAGCAAGAACTACAGTACCAGTCAGAGCCAACGCTACATCTGGCCCCAGGTAGACGCCCGGGACTCTCAGCGCCCCGAAAGAGTCCCGGGGCGTTTGGGGTCCTCGACCCGGGACTCCTGCGCCGCAGCCCTGTCAAAGCGCCCGTTTATTGCGTGAAATAGAAGCATAAGAGTGTAGAGAAACCTCGAGTGACTACGCAGCGTTCTTCAGCGGCATTTTCGTCCCCTGTATTGGTACTGGGATGGCGCGGTGACCCTGTTATCGCAATGGCGAAAATGTCAGTTTTCCGAACGCATTTGACTGCAAACACAGCCAAAATCTTGCAGTAGTGTTTGCGTCGGACTTGTATGCGTTGCAGCAAAGCTGGAGAGCGCCGCGTCAAGGCAAACCTTCCAATTTCCTGCAGAAAACCAACTTTCCTATCTTCGAACCGTTTTAACCGAAACTCGGCCGTCAACCCACGTTACATGCAAATTAGAAGGGCCAGCAGCGGTTTCGCTTGTTATTGTGGCTTTAGCGCATGTTTTTCGCGCATGAGAAGTCCGCTTTCAAACGTTTCGAAGCAGAAGAAGGCGCAGGAGTCCGGGTCGACGACCCAAACGCCCCCGGGACGCTTTCGGGGCGATTAGAGCCCGGGGGCGTCGACCCGGGGCCAAGCGTCCCGGGATGTAGCGTTGGCTCTGCCCGGTACTGTACTACACCAACAATGAAAAAGAGAAGTAGAAGCATCACAAAGGAGAAGCCAGTTGATAAGAGTTTCTGAAAAGCGAGCGATTAACAGGACAGAACGTCGAGTGGATCGGCAACAGACTCATTGAACAATCAAAGGCCTAGATGGATTTTCAAACAACTCATTCTGCCGATTCCGTTCTCATTCTCGTTTTCCAGTATCATCCATTTCCGTTGCTACCGCGTCCTTTCCCACCCATAGAAGAAGAGATTCTTGAGGGCGTGACGGACCTAAACAGCAGATAATAATGTTACAAGCTTTATGATGAAACGGATTAGGACGCAACAACTACTTGAATACACTTGCCCATGTGATAGACACCTGGATACTGACCTCCCTGTTGCTCAGAGTGTGAAAGAAGGCCATTGCACCAGCCAGTGTGACGTTGACAGCGAAGAGCATGGAAAAGAGTGGGAGACGCTGCTCGTGCACCGCGTAGCTGCCGAACAGGGTAGAAATCAGGAACAATGGACTGATCAAAAATCAGGCCCAGGCGATTGGTCCTGAATTGAAGAAAAGGGCACGCTTGTTAGTGTCATAGGTACCTGTAAGTTGCTTGTTTGTAGTGCCATAAACCTCAAGTGAAAACTCTGGACACAGCCTCTATTCTGCACAACTCCACCCACGCCACATGCATGTGCGATGAACTGGACCAACTGTGACTCGACAAAATCGAGTGTTCTATTCCACACTCACTGCGCAGTGGTCCTCTGCTCCAGGTCGGCCCCAGGCATCGCATAGTGGTTGTTCCTCAACTGCCATAGGCCAACCTCCTCTGACAACACCACTGCAGCTGCGCACGGCAGCCCCACAATCAGAAGATTGGCCAGCTTGATTGCAGTGACGTCCCAGTTGATCCAGCAACTGAACATTTTACCGAGTGATGAACAGGTTTAGCCAGCATCTGTCTAATCTCTTACGATTTGTGTGCCTGTGACTTCGTCAATGAAGCAACTTCGAAATGCGCCTTCGTTGTCGACAAGACATTGCAATTATTGTAGTTTCAACTATGTAAATTATTGCCATTTCCATGTGCAAAACAATGAGACAACCTGAAGCTGGACGGCATCTGGTCGTAGCCCAGCACTCCCAGTGGTGCGAGAACTATGGCTGGTACAACCCAACCAATGAACAGAAAAGTAGGCGCATAAAATATACCACCTTTTCTGATCACGTTTGTCAGAACAACGTACGATTGAAGCGCTTCCAGAAGAAAGAAGACTGAAACGACGACACCAAAGTAGATTTCCATGAAAGAGCTGGCGTAGCACAGGTACAACTGAATTGTTCATTTTGATACATGTTGACGCAATTCTTCAACTTTTGGTTCAAAACTTCATACTTTGTTGTCGTCTCTGTCTTTGTTGTAGTACAAGCTCAAGTGGAGCAACGCCATAGCAACTTCCTCGCTGCGATGCAGGTTCTTCTCAACTGAGTCGTCCCTGAAATTAAGATTGGCTTAATCAGGGTGGCTATACCGTTTCCCAAGAAGCTCATGCTATGGGCAATGAAACGTTTCCACTCCGCTTCGACAGTGCACCCACTTCAATATAACAAAGGTTGCGAGGGAGAAAATGCTGCCAAACACTAGCAGCGACTCTCCAATCGTTGTCATGACAGTGGCGATGGTTTCTTCTGTTGCAGTCATGGGCTTTTGCAGGCGGCTTGATGTTTCCTTCGCTTTATCGTCTAGTTGTGTTTCTGTCATTGCGCCAGTCGTCGTAGTTGTTGAGGTTGTGGTGGTTGTGGTGGTTGTCGTTGTGGCCGCAGTGGTTGTTGCGGTCACAGTAGTTGTTGTGGTCGTCGTGGTTGTTGTGGTCGTAATGGTGGTTGTGGTCGTAATGGTTGTTGTGGTCGTAATGGAGGTTGTGGTCGTCGTGGTTGTTGTGGTCGTCGTGGTTATTAAGGTTGTTGTGGTGGTCGTAGTTGTCGTAGGAGTGGTTTTGCCACTCCAGACTGTTGCGCCATTAATATATAGCAAGTGTTGAACTTCGGTGCCGACTTCTTTCTCAAAATTAAACAGTTCCATATTGCGTTTTGCGCAGAAATCTTTTGTTGTTGTAAATGTCATTTTCTTTGGAGTATAGAGCAAGCATTTGTTGTTGAACTCTGCGTTGCACGATTCTCCATAACCACGCACTGAAACGTTTGTATCAAACAAGTAAGTTTTCTGCAAGGTGAATCCGTATCTTGCAGCATCAGTATACAAATGTATATGTTGCAGTCAATGCCCGTCTTCAGTCAATGGCCGTCTAGACGGCCATCGCCTGATGCGTCAGTCAAACGCCGTCTTCCTTGAGAAAAGACGGCCATTGCATGGTGCGTCAGGCGATAGCCGTCTAGACGGCCACGGCCTGAAGACGGCCATGGCCTGTGACTTATCCTATATTACTAAGCGGCCTAGAGTCTGTCCGTCTGTCTGTTTGTCTGTCAGCGCCATAACTCTAGACACAGTTGACGGTTCGCGATGATCTATAGCTTAAACTGACCGTCCTGGCCTGTAGTTGTGCATGAAGGTTTGTTGACTTAGGTCGATCTCTAAATTCCAAGATATTTCGCAAATATCGACTGCGCCAGTACATTCTGAGCACAGAAGGCACCACACGCAGTGATTGACGTTTGATTTCGCGCCAAACGCACTTTGCAGTGTCACCGTTCATGACAGAGTTGTCGTTGTGAGACTCCAAAAGTTTATTCGCAGGCACTGTGTGCACTGGCAGGGGCGCAGCATCAAACCGCTTTGGATCAACGTCAAATGTCTTTCGATCTATCTGAAATCTCCTACGGGCTAAATCCAAATGTCTACGGGCTAAAGCTAAGTGTCTATTGTGTATTTGCTGGCATGGGAGCTGGTGCGAGCCTAAATGTAGGCACTGGCAGGGGCACAGTGTCAAACGGCTTGAGATCGATATGAAATGTTCTATGGGCTAAACCCAATAGTCTACAGGCTAAACCCAAGTGTCTATTGTGTATTTACAGGCATGGGAGCTGGCGAGAGCCTAAATGTAGGCACTGGCAGGGGCACAGTGTCAAATGGCTTGAGATCTATCTGAAATGTTCTATGGGCTAAACTAAGTTGTCTATGGGTTGAACCCAACACGATTGACCATAGAGATTCTCCTACGGGCTAAAGGCTCTAGTCCATATTACTAAGCGGCCTAAGTCTGTCCGTCTGTTTGTTTGTTTGTTTGTTTGTCAGTCTGTAAGCGGTCTACCGCTTGCTACAGTTGACGGATCGCGATGATCTATAGCTTAAACTGACCGTCAGAACACGCGATTTTGCATGTTTGCATTTAGAACTTTAACCAAAGTCTAAATTCCACAAAATTTCGACAATTTCGACTGTGAGGTGCACAATTCTGCTAAACCATGCTGATTCAAATAGCGGCCACAGCGGCAATGACGCGCGAACTGTGCGCCAACGCGCGAAACATCAACTTCAAATCGTAGTGCGGGACATTTACAGTGTCATCACTCACTAAAGAGTTGTCGTTGTGAGACTCCAAAGTGTATTCGCAGGCACTCCATGCTCTGGCAGGGGCACAACATCAAACTATTCTGGATCTATTTCAAATGTCATTAGGTATATCTGAAATCTCCTACGGGCTAAACCCAAATGTCTAAGGGCTAAACCCAAGTATCTATTGTGTGTTTACAGGCACATGAGCTGTTGCGAGCGTAAATGTAGCCACTGGCAGGGGCTCAGTGTCAAATGTCTTGAGATTTGTCTGAAATGCCCTATTGGCTAAACACAAATGTCTATGGGCTAAACACAAGAGTCTACTGTGTATTTGCAGGCACATGAACTGGCGCGATCCTAAACGTAGGCACTGACAGGGGCACAGGTTCGAATGGCCTGAGATCTATCTGAAATGTCCTATGGGCTAAAGCCAATTGTCTACGGGCTAAACCCAAGCATCTATTGTGTATTTACAGGCACAAGAGATGGAGAGATCTTAATCATAGGCACTGACAATGGCATAGGGTCTAACGACTTGAGATCTAACTGTACTGTCCTGCAGTGCACTGAATTCGATGATTGAGTTATCTCCTTCATGCTCTGCAGATTACCCATATGCTATTGACCATAAAGATTCTCCTATGGGCTAAAGGCTCTAGTCCATTATACTAAGCGGCAAAGGTGTGTCCGTTTGTTTGTCTGTGAACGCTCTAGCGCTCGCTACAGTTGACGGATCGCGATGATCTATAGCTTAAACTGACCGTCATAACACGCGGTTTTGCATCTTTGCATTTAGAACTTTGACCGATGCCTAAATTCCACAATATTTCGCAAATACCGGCTGCGCCAGTACATTCTGAGCACAGAAGGCGACACACGCTGTGACTGACGTTTGATTTCGCGCCAGAAGCACTTTGCAGTGTCACCATTCACTAAAGAGTTGTCGTTGTGAGACTCCAAAGTGTATTCGCAGGCAGTGCGTGCACTGGCAGGGGCACAGTATCAAACTACTCTGTATCTATGTCAAATGACTTTACATCTATCTGAAATCTCCTACGGGCTAAAGCCACATATCTATGGGCTAAACCCAAGCATCTACTGTCTATTTACAGGCACGGGAGATGGTACGATCCTAAATGTAGGCACTGGCAGAGGCACAAGGTCGAATGACTTGAGATCTATCTGAAATGTTCTACGGGCTAAACCCAATTGTCTATGGGCTAAACCCAAGTGTCTGTTGCGTATTTACAGGCACTGGAGATGGTGCGATCCTAAACATAGGCACTGGCAGGGGCACAGGGTCTAATTACTTGAAATCCAACTATAGTGGCCTGCGGTCACTGAATTTGGTGATTGCGTTACCTCCTTCATGCTCTGCAGATTACCCATAGCAATTGACCATAGAGATTCTCCTACGGGCTAAAGGCTCTAGTCTATATTACTAAGCGGCCTAGAGTCTGTCCGTCTGTTTGTTTGTTTGTCTGTGAGCGCTCTAGCGCTCGCTACAGTTGACGGATCGCGATGATCTATAGCTTAAGCTGACCGTCAGAACACGCGGTTTTGCATCTTTGCTTTTAGAACTTTGACCAATGACTAAATTCCAAATTATTCGCAAATATCGACTGCAACAGTACATTCTGACCACAGAAGGTACCACACGATGTAATTGGCGTATGATTTCTCGACAAAGTGCTTTACAGTGTCACCATTCATGACAGAGTTGTCGTTGTGAGACTCCAAAGTGTATTTGCAGGCACTGCATGCACTGGCAGGGGCACAGCATCAAACTGCTTTGGATCTATGTCAAATGTCTTTAGATCTATCTGAAATCTCCTACGGGCTAAACCCAAATGTCAATGGGCTAAACTCAAGTATCTATAGTGTGTTCACAGGCACGGGAGCTGGTGTGAGTGTAAATGTTGGCACTGGCAGGGGCACAGTGTCAAATGGCTTGGGATCTGTCTGAGATACCCTATTGGCTAAACACAAATGTCTACGGGCTAAACACAATCAACTGTATATTTACAGGTACATGAGCTGGCACGATCCTAAACGTAGGCACTGGCAGAGGCACAGGGTCGAATGGCTTCAGCTCAATCTTAAATGTCCTGTTGGCTAAACTCAATTGTATACGGGCTAAACCCAATCATCTATTGTGTATTTACAGGCACGGGAGCTGGCGAGGTCCTAAACATAGGCACTGACAATGGCGCAGGGTCTAACGACCTGAGATCTAACTGTACTGTCCTGCAGTGCACTGAATTCGATGATTGCGTTATCTCCTTCAAGCTCTGCAGATTACCCATATGCTATTGATCATAGAGATTCTCCTATGGGCTAAAGGCTCTAGTCTATATTACTAAGCGGCCTAAGTCTGTCCATCTGTTTGTTTGTCTGCAAACGCCATAACTCTAGACACAGTTGTCGGTTTGCGATGATCTATAGCTTAAACTGACCGTCAGAGCACGCGGTTTTGCATCTTTGCTTTTAGAACTTTGGCCGATGACTAAATTCCACATTATTTCGAAAATATCGACTGCGCCAGTACATTCTGAGCACAGAAGGCACCACACGCTGTGATTGACGTTTGATTTCACGGCAAAAGTGCTATACAGTGTCACCACTCATGACAGAATTATCATTGTGAGACTCCAAAGTGTATTCGCAGGCACTGCCTGCACTGGCAGGGGCACAGCATCAAACTGCTTTGGATCTATGTCAAATGTCTTTAGATCAATCTGAAATCTCCTACAGGCTAAGTCAAAATGTCTACAGGCTAAACCCAAGTATCTATTGTGTATTTACAGGCACGGGAGCTGGTGCGAGCATAAATGCAGGCACTGGAAGGGGCACAGTGTCAAATGGCTTGAGATCTGTCAGAAATTCCCTATTGGCTAAGCCAAAATGTCACGGGCTACCCCCAAGAGTCTACTGTGTATTTACAGGCACATGAGCTGGTGCGATTCTAAATGTAGGCACTGGCAGGGGCACAGGGTCAAATGGTTTCAGATCTATCTGAATTGTCCTGTGGGCTAAACCCAATTGTCTACGGGCTAAACCCAAGCATCTATTGTGTATTTACAGGCACGGGAGCTGGCAAGATCCTAAACATAGGCACTGACATAGCACAGGGTCTAACGACCTGAGATCTAACTGTACTGTCCTGCAGTGCACTGAATTCGATGATTGCATTATCTCCTTCATGCTCTGTGGATTACCCATATGCCATTGACCATAGAGATTCTCCTACGGGCTAAAGGCTCTAGTCTATATTACTAAGCGGCCTAGAGTCTGTCCGTTTGTTTGTTTGTTTGTCTGTAAACGCTCTAGCGCTCGCTACAGTCGACGGATCGCGATGATCCATAGCTTAAACTGACCGTCCTAGCCTGCAGTTTTGCATGAAGGTTTGTGGACTTTTGTCGATCTCTAAATTCCAAAATATTTCGCAAATATCGACTGCGACAGTACATTCTGAGTACAGAAGGCACCACACGTTGTGACTGACGTTTGATTTCGCGCCAAACGCGCTTGACAGTGTCATCAATCACTACAGAGTTGTCGTTGTGAGACACCAAAGTGTATTTGCAGGCACTGCATGCACTGGCAGGGGCACAGCATCAAACTATTCTGGATCTATGGCAAATGACTTTAGATCTATCTGAAATCTCCTACGGGCTAAACCCAAATTCCTACGGGCTAAACCCAAGCATCTTACTGTGTATTTACAAGCACGGGAGCTGGTGCGATCCTAAACGTAGGCACTGGCAGGGGCACAGGGTCAAATGACTTGAGATCTGTCTGAAATGTTCTACAGGCTAAACCCAAGTGTATTCTGAGTACAGAAGGCACCACACGTTGTGACTGACGTTTGATTTCGCGCCAAAAGCGCTTTACAGTAACACCACTCGCTACAGAGTTGTCATTGTGAGACTCCAAAGTGTATTCGCAGGCACTGCATGCACTGGCAGGGGCACAGCATCAAACTATTCTGGATCTATGGCAAATGACTTTAGATCTATCTGAAATCTCCTACGGGCTAAATCCAAATGTCTATGGGCTAAACCCAACCATCTACTGTGTATTTACAGGCACTGGAGCTGGTGCGATCCTAAACGTAGACGCTGGCAGGGGCACAGGGTCAAATGACTTGAGATCTGTCTGAAATGTCCTACGGGCTAAACCCAAGCGTCAATTGTGTATTTACAGGCACAGGAGCTGGTGTGATTCTAAATGTAGGCACTGGCAGGGGCAAGGGGTCAAATGACTTGAGATCTATCTGAATGGTCCTACAAGCTAAACGTAATTGGCTATGGGCTAAACCCAAGTGTCTATTGTGTATTTACAGGCAGGGGACCAATGTGTAATCCCATATGTAGGCCCTGGCAGTGGCACAGTGTCAAATGACTTGAGATCTAAATGTTCTAAATGTAATGGCCTGTGGTGCACTGAATTCGGTAATTGCCACATCTCCTTCATACTCTGCAAATGACCCAAGCGACATTGACCATACAGATTCTCCTACGGGCTAAAGGCTCTAGTCCAAAAAACTAAGGCGCCTAGAGTCTGTCCGTGTGTCTGTTTGTCTGTCAGCGCGATAACTCTAGACACAGTTGTCGGATCGCGATGATCTATGGCTTAAACTGACCGTCCTAGCCTGTAGTTGTGCATGAAGGTTTGTCGACTTTGGTCGATTTCTAAATTGCAAAATATTTCGAAAATATCGACTGCACCAGTACATTCTGACCACAGAAGGTATCACACGATGTAATTGGCATTTGATTTTGCAACAAAAGTGCTTTACAGTGTCACCATTCATGACAGAGTTGTCGTTGTGAGACTCCAAAGTGTATTCGCAGGCACTGCATGCACTGGCAGGGGCACAGCATCAAACTGCTTTGGATCTATGTCAAATGTCTTTAGATCTATCTGAAATCTTCTACGGGCTAAACCCAAACGTCTACGGGCTAAACCCAACTATCTATTGTGTATTTACAGGCACTGGAGCTGGTGCGAGCATAAATGCAGGCACTGGCAGGGGCACAGTGTCTAATGTCTTTGGATCTATCTGAAATCTCCTACGGGCTAAACCCAAATGTTTATCTCTTTCCTTCGGATCGTCCCGGTTTGGGACGGGGTCACGCGAGAAATTTAATTTTGAAAAGTGCTGCACCCGATTTCGGGCGGGTCACGCGAGATTTTCGGGGCTGGGAAAAGTGCCGCTCTTTTGGGGCCGCCGCCATACTTATACCATGCTGGGTTGTGCACTTGCTTAGCAAAAGTGCCGCTTTAAGGTAGGGTCACGCGAGAAATTTAATTTTCAAAAGTGCGGCTCCTGATTTTGGCAGGGTCACGCGAAGCAGGGGGTCACGCGAAGGAAAGAGCTATGGGCTAAACCCAAGCATCTATTGTGTATATACAGGCACGGCAGCTGGTGTGAGCATAAATGCAGGCACTGGCAGGGGCACAGTGTCAAATGTCTTTAGATCTGTCTGAAGTGTTCTATGGGCAAAACCCAAGTGACTATGGGCTAAACCCAAGCATCTATTGTGTATTTACAGGCACGGGAGCTGGCGAGATCCTAAACATAGGGACTGACAATGGCACAGGGTCTAACGACCTGAGATCTAACTGTAGTGTCCTGCAGGAATTCGATGATTGCGTTATCTCCTTCATGCTCTGCAGATTACCCATACGCTATTGACCATGGAGATTCTCCTATGGGCTAAAGGCTCTAGTCCTATATACTAAGCGGCATAGAGTCTGTTTGTCTGTTTGTTTGTCTGTTAACACGATAACTCTTGACAGCGTTGACGGATCACGATGATCTATACACCAAAGGAACCGTCGTGGTCTGTAGTTTTGCATCTCCTATTGTGGACATTGGCCAATGTCAAAATTCCACAAAAATTGCGAAAATATCGACTGCACAGTACATTTCTGAGCACTATGGAGTGACTGCATGCCACTTTGGTGGGCATTTCGCGCTATTGTGTCACCATTCACTGCTGAGGTGTCGTTGTGGGACTCTGAGGTGTATTTAGAGGCAAGGGAGCAGGTGCGATGTTAAATGCAGGCACAAGGGCACATTGTCAAACGACCTTAGATCAATCTGAAAACACCTATGGGCTAAATGCAAACATCTATGTGTTAAACTTAGTGTATTCTGGGGCATGGGAGCTGGTGCATCCCTAAATGCAGGCACTGGCAAGGGCATAGTGTCAAGTGACTTGAGCTCTACCTGAAAAGTCCAATGGACTGTTGTGAGCAGTGGCTGTGCACCATGGGCTGATACACGTTGTGAGCAGTGGCTCACTGTGCACAACTCAATAGGCTTTAGGCTATAGAGAATCTTCTACGGGCTAAAGGCTCTAGTATACATACTAAGCGCTGTGAACTCTGCAACGAGATGCCAGTGGCGTCACTTCTGATCGGACATGAACAAGCTGTGTGTGTAAAAAGTTCAACCTATACAATGTGTCTGCCAAACCTTGGTGAACAGTATAGTGAACTTTACACACACCATTAGCCGTATCTAGAGAAGGTATCTTGAGAACGTGTGCCGCAAACCAAGTGCAGCTATTCACACGATACGGTTATCTGTACAGCTGATCTAAAGCTCAGTGATATCGCCGCGTTCGCTATATGTTATCGGCATGATACGACGCCGTTCATCTGAAGTTTTATATCTGCGTGAATACGCCACATCGAACAAAAAAACTTGCCAAATGTCGGTGCAGTCGTTCTCCACCAGGAATTCCGTTTGATTTGTACGTATTTCTGCGTTGACATTCATCAATGAACAACAGCCTTGGCAATTATGGAATTTTGGCGCTTCTATCAAAATTTTGAAAATTGCTATCAAATTTAACGTTAGCAAGAATGTTCTCTTGTTATACTAAGTATCCGTTGTCTATGTGCTTGCCATTTCTGAAGAATTTCGTCGCTAGTTCGTCAGGTGAAAGGTCGATTTTCGACATTTTCGTATTTTAATTGTAAATATCCCTAATTTGCAATTTTTCAAAACTGTAGAGCCATGTCACGAATTCTTATCAGCGTACGACCTATCCATTTCTGCATTCAAATTCGTCAATAAATGACGTTCCATTTGTGTCAATTTATGGAATTTTGATGAATAATCGTGTATTTCTGTTAAATTCCACATTTGTAAAATATTTTCTTTGTGTTACAAATGATCCGCGGTCTATGCTCTTTCCATTTCTGAAGAAATTTCGTCACTAGCTAATCGGGTGAAAAAGTCGATTTTCGACATTTTCGTATTTTAATTGTAAATATCTCTAAATTGCAAATTTTCAAAACTGTAAAACCATGTCACAAATTCTTATTGGCGTACGTCCTATCCATTTCTGCATTCATATTCGTCAATAAATGACGTTCCATTTGTGTCAATTTATGGAATTTTGATAAATAATCGTGTATTTCTATTAAATTCCACATTTGCAAACAAATTCCTTCGTGCTACAAATTATCCGCGGTCTATGCTCTTTCCATTTCTGAAGAAATTTCGCCGCTAGCTCATCAGGCGAAAAAGTCGATTTTCGACATTTTGGAATTTTAATTGCGAATATCTCCAAAATGCGAAATTAGCAACAGGAACGGACACTGGATCCGTACTCAGTGACCTTGACTCTACTTGACCGCATATGTCACATATCTTATTTCGATGCGCGGACAGACAGACAGACAGACAGACAGACAGACAGACACACACACACACACACACACACACACACACACACACACACACACACACACACACACACACACACACACACACACACACACACACACAAACACACACACACACACACAGACACACACACACACACACACACACACACACACACACACACACACACACACACACACACACACACACACACACACACACACACACACACACACACACACACACACACACACACACACACACACACACACACACACACACACACACACACACACACACACACACACACACACACACACACACACACACACACACACACACACACACACACACACACACACACACACACACACACACACACACACACACACACACACACACACACACACACACACACACACACACACACACACACACACACACACACACACACACACACACACACACACACACACACACACACACACACACACACACACACACACACACACACACACACACACACACACACATATTGTCATCCGTATATATGTTACGTCCACTTTCCGCATTCGTCCAGAAGCCGCATAATGCGGATTCTGGACGCGTCGGCGTCCAGTTTCCGCATAATGCCGTTTCTGGACGACACGGCGTCCAGAATACGCATTGGAAAGAAGAGGCATGTATCACCGCACCATGCGTAATCTGGACGTCCAGAATCAGCATTTCTTTGCCATCATGACGGAGGCGCACAGCAGGCCTGAGCAGGGGGTGAAGTAGATGGCGGAGTGTTCACTCCACTTACAGTTTGCACTAAAACTCGGCCGGCGTCGCGCCTGGCGGGTCTCAGCTGAGGCTTAGCGCGACCACCAACTTCAGGGCGCGCTCCGCGCGCCCTGAAGTCGGTCACCGGTCGCGTTAAGCCTAAGCTTCGACCCGCCAGACTGCGACGCCGACTGACTCTTGTGGACTGTGGGCGCAGGGCGAGCCTAAGCATAGCCTGATTTCAAAGGAAAATCATACCGGATTTTTCCGCTTATAAGCCCATCCACTTATAAGCCCATGGGCTTATACGTTGTTTTGACTGCCACATATAAGCCCATGGGCCTATACGTGCTGTCCAAACTTTGGCAGGAGGGTGGCCAATACTTACCTAATTTTACTGCCACTTGGCGTTAAAATAGTTAGAAATGAACTACAAACGGTAGTAAAACTGCCAATTAGCAGGTTAATTTAACTACTCGCTAACAAATACGCCTTAAATAGTCCAATGCAACTGCATAATTCATGCTGATTGGTTACTGTCATAGGACAGAAAAGGACCCACCCTGAACGTCGACTGCCACGTATTAGCCCTGGGCTTATATGTGTCGCCAGTTTTACTCTCGTGAAGGTGTCAAAACCACATATAAGCCCATGGGCTTATAAGCGGAAAAATCCGGTACTTTCAAAGACAACAACATTGTAATCAATCAAGGAATGCGTATTCTTGACGTCCAAGTTACGCATATAGAGCCAGGAGCATGCTTCTCCTTCTCCAAAGCGGATTCTGGACGGCGCCGTGTCCACAATCCGCATTATGCGGAAACTGGACGCGTCGCCGTCCAGAAGCCGCATATGCGGATTCTGGACGAATGCGGATTCTGGACGTCACATATATATGTTGCATCCACTTTCCGCAATCCAGCCAGATTGCGCAATCTGGAGGGTTTCCCTCCAGACTACGCAATATGGCGCGTTCTGGAGGGCGGCCCCTCCAAACCGCGCAATCTCTGGCCGGCGGGGCTCAGCAGGCCTGAGCAGGAGGTGAATTAGATGGAGGAGTGTTCATCCCACTTACAGTTTGCACTAAAACTCTGTCGACGTCGCGCCTGTCGGGTCGAAAACTGAGGCTTAGCGCGACCACCAACTTCAGGGCGCGCTCCGCGCGCCCTGAAGTCGGTCACCGGTCGCGTTAAGCCTAAGCTTCGACCCGCCAGACTGCGACGCCGACTAGACTCTTGTGATCCGTTTCTGGGCGCAGGGCGAGCCTAAGCATAGCCTGATATGGAAGCAAACAACTTCCTGGTAAAAGAATTAAACGTAAAAGCTAAAGAATTCAACGTTCTAGCAACTGATTGCACATTCTGGAGGGGCTGCCCTCCAGAAAGCGCCATATTGCGCAGTTTGGAGGGGCACCCCTCCAGATCGTGCAATATTGCACATTCTGGAGGATTGCGCCGTCCGGATGCAGCATATATACACCTCGCCGCGCTGAGGCGCGGCGAAAAAAGTTCGGGCAATGATGCACTGTCAGATTTGTCCGAACTTTTCATGTCCAAACTTTCGCCGCTTTTAGGGAAAGTATATTTGTGTTCATGAATGAATGGATCAGCGAAGTTTTAGTCAGACACATAGAGAAAGAAACGATGCACTGTCATTGGGATGCAACGCCACGTACTTTGTCATCTTGAAAACATAACTTGTAAATTAGCAAACTAGATCAAAATAATCATTAGGTACGGCGTCTCAATGCCCAATTGTGACGTTATGAGACTGTATACTAAAACGTTGGGTTTGGCCTGAGGAAACTGGCTGATAAGTCGGCGAAACGTCGCCAATAAAGTCTCTGGTAGCGCTGAGAAACCATCACAGTTGCAGTAATTGTCGTTTGAATCCAGCGCTTCGAATCGTTCAAACGGACTGTATAATCATAGCACAAAATCAGCTAACCTTTCTCACAGATGCCAAAATGCTCGCATTGGTGCTTGAGTAATTCGGTATACAGACGGAGTATAAGAGGGCGATAGGACGGGGAGTGTTCCACCAACATGGGTGCTGGGAAGTAACCCTTCCCATAGTCGCTGCTAGCTCCCAGTCCAGTCATTGTGTGTTTCCTGGAGAGTTCACTTTTGCTCACGACATTGCCGCTCCTTTCCCAGCGGCAGATTGGACTGCCGGTTGAGTTGCCCTGCAACAGTCTTGTCGTCGTAGCACATTTTGATAACTCGCTTTGTTGTTGTTGGCACTCCTCCCCTCCAAAAGGGAGGAGTGCTATAGTGATGGTGCGGAGTCTGTGTAAATTGGAACGCTCATAAGTCGAGCTAGAGTTGGCCGATCGGGGCAAAATTTTTTTTATTCGATAGGTCTCGGGATGGCGCAGGGTGGATCGAAGGTCTCGACTTCCGTCCGGGACCCGATTTCTGGCAAATTGCCAACAAGCTCCGGTATTAAAAAGTTGAGTTTGTATTCTGACTGACATTGCAAAGAGTTGCGTTCTTTCTGCAGAGAGTGCGAGAGTTCATCGCCCGCATGCTCCGCTTCATGAGCCCCCGCTTCGCAAGAGGGTATTGCATAGTAATATTGATTTCGCCCGCAATTTGGCTTTTAGAGAAGAACATCCCTCTTTCAAGCAACGCTTTTAAAAAAGCGACAAAAACTTGTAAAAGTTTGGCAAACAATTGACAGAGCACAAAGAGCGCACTACGAGCAATCAAACTGTGTCGCACTTCTGCATGTACAAAGAGCGATCTTAGTGTAAAAATCGCGAGAGTGGCGTTTTCTGCGGTGCGCGTTCGCGTAATTGAACGAAGTTTTGTAGAAGCATGAAAGAACACGTCGAGAGCTTTCACCTGCCGTGTCGATTGCCACTCTACGACGTAAGACGAGCGAGTTAGAGCCGTTTTGTGCTTTTGCACCTTCTAGTTACTGTAACTCGCGAAATTCAAACTTTTGAATTTTCCACCAATGGAAGAACAAATGATCAGTGAGTCGGGAGCTATCCAAAAAGCTCGAGATCGTCTCTCTACGACGCAAGTTGAGCGAGTTAGAGCGATCTTAGCGTCAAAACCCCGAGAATGGCGTTTCAGCGTTTGCGTAATTGGCGTTTCAGTGTTTGCGTAATTGAACAAAGATTTGCAGCCGCATGAAAGAGCACGTCGAGAGCTTTCACCTTGCGTGTCGATTACCACACTATGACGTAAGACGAGCGAGTTGGAGCCGTTTTGTGCGTTTGCACCTTCGAGTTACTGTAACTCGCGAAATTCAAACTTTTGAATTTTAACCGATGGGAGAACAAATGATCACTGAGTCGGGAGCTATCCAAAAAGCTCGAGATCGTCACTCTACGACGCAAGTTGAGCGAGTTGGAGTGATCTTAGCGTCAAAATCCCGAGAATGGCGTTTTCAGCGGTGCGTGTTTGCGTAATTGAACAAAGTTTTGTGGCCGCATGAAAGAGCACGTCGAGAGCTTTCACCTGACGTGTCGATTGCCGCTCTACGACGTAAGACGAGCGAGCTAGAGCCGTTTTGCGTTTTGACCTTTGGCTTACTGTAGCGCGCGCAATTCAAACTTTTGAATTTCGAAACCTCTTAGCTGAATGATCACTGAGTCGAGACCTATCCGTAGAGCCCAAGATCTCCGCTCTACGACTTTCCAATGCCGAGATCTGAGAGCGTTACGTACGGACGTACGTACGTACGGACGTACGTACGTACGTACGCACGCACGCCGAGCTCTCGTAGGGTGTCGCCCGCCTGAGGGCGGGCGAAAAAACCCGGTTTTTCGGCCTCCGACGAACTTTGGACGCTTAGAATAGAGTTCTGGTAGATCGAAGCGAGACGAGCGTTGGGCCGAATATGTAAAAGGCATTGGGCTATCCGATGGTCGGGGCCCGTCGGGCTGGGTCCGGCACTGCCCGGGCTGGGTAGCAAAAACCGGGTTTTTCGACCCAAAAGTATAGTTTAGAGTCCCACTCGTTATTTTTTTGTTTTCGCACTTAGACGCATGATATTTGTCGAAGTTGAACAACTTGGATAGTTCTTTCCTGAATCGACGTTAGTATTCCAGTGAGAAGCTGCCCGGGTCGGGAAATTCACCCCAAAATTGGGTCCCGGGTTTCTGGGTAAAGGTACGGACAAGCGTAACTTTTGACAGGAGATCAATATCGGCATGGGACAAACACCGTTCGATAGGCCACGTCGAGCTCTACAACTTTGTAGTAGATCGTTTCTCTGTAAATGGTCAAATTTTGGGTGAAAATTCAAAGAAATCAGTTTTTTGATAAAATTTCATAATTCTGCCATTCATATCTCTGTGCTGTTCTAATCGATATCGACTATATTTGCGGAGTGTTTGAGGCTTATAAATGTCCAAATCGTGGCAAAGTTACAGTTTTACAAGGAATAGTTTTCTAGGCAAAGAATCGGTTTTTGCGACAAATTCTCGGTATTTCGGTGCAAAGCGGGGTCAGTTGAGATATTTTGGTGTCAATTGGACATTCACGTGATAGAGCATCAAAAGATACGTTGTTTTTGTTATAAGCACTTTTTTCGTCCGACGCGTATTTTGGCGGGAAATTTGAATTCAACATTTTGGCGGCCTGATTTGTGCTTGGCACCGACTGTGTAAGTACTCGCTTCCGGCTTTTCGGGGATGCTGATCACGACTCTGACGTTGTCTTTTTGTTTTGAGATGTGTGGGACCATTTTTGAAGAATTTGCTTGCCACCACACGTGCCCTCAAGATCAAAACCTGGTTGTGTCAGTTCAGCTGAAGCTAGGTGTGTTGTCTTGTATGTCAAATTTGGGGTATTGGAGAGTCACAATTTCGAATTTGCTATCAATTTTGCGATCAGAATGGCCACTAAGCCTCACTGACATGTCTCGTTGATCAATGGGCAGCATGATTCAACTTCCAACATTCTTCTGAAAGAGGGGAGGAGTGCCCCGAGGGGCTCTGCCCCCGTCTACTAATCTTGTTTTGTTCCTCAGCATGATTATCCAAATAGTTTTGTCATTGTTAATACTCGGTCAGACAAGTTCTTTTTATTGTTAACAATATATTGATTGCATGACTCAATCAAGGGAATTGCACTTGAAAGATATAACATCTTAATATATTGTACGAGATTTGCTTCCACATTGCTGTGGATTACTTTGTATTCGCTCATCATTGAAAACAATTTTGGTACAATTTAACTTTTCCGAATCGTTTTGTTCTGGAGCTATATTGTTGTTGTTATTGTATTGTTGATAAGACCAGTGGAACAAATTGCTTTTGTTCCTGAATTGTCAGCAATCTTTAAGACTGTTTTGCAAATGTTGTGTGAGAGAACAAGTCTCTTTTAAAAAGCGGAGTGGTTTTGAGCTTTGAATTTTTACTGAGATTGTAGCAAGGCGCTTTCCGGTTTCGTGCAGCGTCTTTGACTCTCCTCGCGACTACACTTTTTGGAGTGGTCTTGCTACGCAACATTGGTATCGCTCGGGTTTAATTCTTTACACTAAGAAAATCATCTTTTCAGACTGAATTTAAAAAAAGACACTGGAATCTAACGCAAAACTACAGGTTAATTGTTAGCATGATTTGATGTTGGCTTGCAGTGAGCTCTTCAGCGATGTCAAGACCGTCGCTCTGCAACGCACGAGTGCCAAGATATAGCAAACCAAAATCTGCTGTTTTTATCGCGTTTTGGTTACTGTTGCCCTCTCATTGACCTTTTGAAACTTTTTGTTGTCGGATTCTTGCTTAGGAGGTCGAGCGCTTCATTCTGATATGCGATTCGACTAGGTTTGATGAAGTTTTGACTTTTCGCGGACATTACTTCGGGATACTGTAGCGCGCAATTTTTAAAACTTGTTATTATTTCGACGTTACAGTTCGCGAGAGTAGTCCGAGGGCTACCCGTCGATGTGTCGAACTCAACCCAGCGACGTCAGACAAGCGAGTTATTAAGCCCGAAGTGAGTGTGTCGTTTCCAGTTTTCGACGCGTTTTGATTACTGTAGCTCTGTGTTCAAACTTTTAAAACTTTTTGTTGTCGGATTCGTGCTCAGGAGCTCGAGCGCTTCACTTTGATATGCGATTTGACTAGCTTCGGTCAACTTTTGTCTTAAAAGGGACCTCACTTTGGGATACTGTAGCGCGCGAGTTTGAAAACTTATTTCAGTTTTGAACACTCAGATGGCGAGAGTAGTCCGAGGGCTACCCGTCGATGTGTCGAACTCAACCCAGCGACGTCAGACAAGCGAGTTATTAAGCCCGAAGCAAGCGTGTCGTTTCCAGTTTTCGACGCGTTTTGGTTACTGTAGCTCTCTGTTTAAACTTTTGAAACTTTTTGTTGTCGGATTCGTGCTCAGGAGCTCGAGCGCTTCACTTTGATACGCGATTTGACTAGCTTCGGTCAACTTTTGTCTTAAAATGGACCCCACTTTGGGATACTGTAGCGCGCGAGTTTGAAAACTTATTTTGGTTTCGACCACTCAGGTGGCTAGAGGAGTCCGCAGGCTACTCGACGATGTCTCAAACTCCACCCCACGACGTCAGACGAGCGAGTTATTAAGCCCGAAGCGAGCGTGACCCACGTACATACGCACGTACGCACGTACGTACGTACGCACGCCGAGCTCTTGATATGGTTCGCTCGGCTGAGGCCGAGCGAAAAAATACAGTGACCATCGTATGAAATGCTTTGTAACTGAAGTGCGTCCCTTAACAGCTCGTGTCATCACAGTAGCCACTCAACCCACGACGTAACAGAGGCTGACTGTAAACAGTCCGCAAGCTACAACAGTTTAATCTATCTGATTGCAACAAGTCTCTTTTAAAAAGCGGAGTGGTTTTGAGCTTTGAATTTTTACTGAGATTGTAGCAAGGCCCTTTTCGGTTTCGTGCAGCCTCTTTGACTCTCCTCGCGACTACACTTTTTGGAGTGGTCTTGCTACGCAACATTGGTATCGCTCGGGTTTAATTCTTTACACCAAGAAAATCATCTTTTCAGACTAAATTAAAAAAAAAGACACTGAATCTAACGCAAAACTACAGGTTAATAGTGAGCATGATTTGATGTTGGCTTGCAGTGAGCTCTTCAGCGATGTCAAGGCCGCCGCTTTGCAACGCACGAGTGCCAAGATATAACAAACCAAAATCTGCAGTTTTCATCGCGTTTTGGTTACTGTAGCCCTCTCATTGACCTTTTGAAACTTTTTGTTGTCGGATTCGTGCTCAGGAGGTCGAGCGCTTCATTTTGATATGCGATTCGACTAGGTTTGATGAAGTTTTGACTTTCCGCGGACAGTACTTCGGGATACTGTAGCGCGCAATTTTTAAACCTTGTTATTATTTCGACGTCACAGTTCGCGAGAGTAGTCCGAGGGCTACCCGTCGATGTGTCGTACTCAACCCAGCGACGTCAGGCAAGCGAGTTATTAAGCCCGAAGCAAGCGTGTCGTTTCCAGTTTTCGACGCGTTTTGGTTACTGTAGCTCTCTGTTTAAACTTTTAAAACTTCTTATTGTCGGATTCGTGCTCAGGAGCTCGAGCGCTTCACTTTGATATGCGATTTGACTAGCTTCGGTCAATTTTTGTCTTAAAATGGACCCTACTTTGGGATACTGTAGCGCGCGAGTTTGAAAACTTATTTTGATTTCGACCACTCAGGTGGCTAGAGGAGTCCGCAGGCTACTCGACGATGTCTCAAACTCCACCCTACGACGTCAGACGAGCGAGTTATTAAGCCCGAAGCGAGCGTGACGCACGAACGTACGTACGTACGTACGTACGTACGTACGCACGCACGTACGCACGCCGAGCTCTTGATAGGGTTCGCTCGGCTGAGGCCGAGCGAAAAAAGCTACGAGCTACCTACTGTGTGCTTTCTGAACTATGTATGTACCCCTTGGAACACATTGCTTTGGTATAACAATGGCTTACAATTGTTTTGCTAAGCCTACCGTATTCATTCCAACAGGTGTACTGGTCGAGCCTATGTACGTACAGTACCTGACAAACGATGTCCACCCAGAAAGCCCGTCGTAAGAGAGGACATTTCGCTTGAGAAGCGACCGACCCAATGAACGCAGCGACAATTGCAAAGATCATCATCGCACAGCTCCTTGTTTGACCTACTGCAAAATTGACAGCTCGGTTCAGTGCCTATCGAGTATAGAGACCGTAGTCCACAAAATTCTGGGAGTCAATCAATTTCGAACTCCGACTAAAAATGTGTGTGTTAGAAAAATTCATGTTCAAAATTTTACATTGAATCGACCTTAACTATAAACTATACATTGAACGAC
>JASAMZ010008241.1:0-10885 GCA_030248115.1 Linhomoeus sp. GSCO2_2 | reverse complement strand
CTTGGGTTGGTTGGATAGCTCTCGACTCACTGATCATTTGTTCTTCTATTGGTCGAAACCTAAAAGTTTGAATTTCGGGAGCTACAGTAACCCAAAGGTTTAAAACGCGAAACTTATCTAACTCGCTCGTCTTTCGTCATAGAGAGACGATCTTGAGTTCGCTGAATAGGTTTCGGCACACTGATAATTAAATTCAAAAGTTTGCATTGCGCGCGCTACAGTAACCTGAAGGTCCAAAACGCAAAACGGCTCTAACACGCTCGTCTTACGTCGTAGAGCGGCGTGCGATAGGTCAACTAAAAGGTCTCGACGTGCTCTTTCAATTGACGTAAAAAAATTTGTTAATTGCGCAAGCACGCACCACGAAAAGCGACACTCTCTGCGTTTTTGGCATAGAAATCGCTCTAACTCGCTTAGCATGCCGTCGTAGAGAGACGATCTTGAGTTGCTGGATAGCTCTTGACTCACTGATCACTTCTTCTTCTATTGGTCTGAAGCTCAAAAGTTTGAGTATTCGCGAGCTACAGTAAGCCGAAAAGTTCTGAAACGCAAAACTTCCCTAACTCGCTCGTTTTTCGTCGCTTAGAGAGACGATCTTGAGTTTGTTGAAATAAGCGAGGTTTCGTTGAAACACTAATCAGTTCCGTTAAGAGAAGTCGAGATTCGAAAGTTTGAATTTGGCCGAGCTACAGTAACTCAAAAGGTTCAAACAGCAAATCGGCCCTAACTCGCTCGTCTTTTACGTTGTCAGAGCCGCCATTCGTTCGACCGTTTGAAAGCTTACGTTGAGGCAGTTGTTGAGCGGTCATTCCTTAATGAAATACTTTTGTTTTTTTAAACCCTTGTCTTACGAACAACTTTGTCTGCTAAAAAAAATTAATCCCGGGCGATCCCAATGTTGCCCTGCAACAACCGCTCAGAAATGCGTGTGTCTTCGTCTTGCTCAAAAAAATAATCCCGGGCGATCCCAATGTTGCCCTGCAAGAAATCCTCAGAAAGGAGCGTGTCAAGTAGCGCATGAATAGTGGACATGTCATGCACAGAGACCCCTACACAGTGAGGAAGTCCATTGTATCGTTAAGAATAATAGACATGTGTCGCATGGAGACACTGAGCCTTGTGGAAGTGGCCTGTGTATTGTTATGATTAACAGACATGTGTTGTATGGAGAACACCCTACACAAATTCAAATATTCACAGTGGAAAGTTTCATCCATCATTATGTGATTAATGGACATGTCATGACAGAAAAGACCCCTACATTCAGTGGGGAAGACTATTGTATAGTTAGGAATAACAGACGTGTGTCGTATGGAGACATGCACTCATGGGGAAGTCCTGTGTATTGTTATGATTAACAGACATGTGTTGTATGGAGAACAGTGGTATATGTGGAAGTCTGTGTATTGTTATGATTAACAGACATGTGGTGTACTGAGACACCACACACATAGTGGGTAAGTTCCATCCGTCATTATGATTAATAGACATGCCATGCACAGTGGGGGAAGTCCATTGCATCGTTACGATTAACAGACATGTGTTGTATGGAGACACCTGCACAGTGGGGAAGTCCTGTGTATTGTTATGATTAAACAGCATGTTGTGAGACACCACAGGAATCATTCATTGTTATGATTATGACAGCCAATCCTGAGTCTACACACACACACACACACACACACACACACACACACACACACACACACACACACACACACACACACACACACACACACACACACACACACACACACACACACACACACACACACACACACACACACACACACACACACACACACACACACACACACACACACACACACACACACACACACACACACACACACACACACACACACACACACACACACACACACACACACACACACACACACACACACACACACACACACACACACACACACACACACACACACACACACACACACACACACACACACACACACACACACACACACACGAACAGACATTAGCGTCCGTATATATACTCGCCGCCCTGGGGGGCGGCGAAAAAATTGCGCGCTACAGTATCCCAAAGTAATGTCCGCAAAAAGTCAAAACTTCATCGAACCTAGTCGAATCGCATATCAAAATGAAACGCTCGACCTCCTGAGCGACAGATCCGACAGGACAAAGTTTCAAAAGGTCAATGAGAGGGCAACAGTAACCAAAACGCGATGAAAACTGCCGATTTTGGTTTGTTACAATATATCTTGGCATTCGCGTTGCAGAGCGGCGGTCTTGACATCGCTGAACAGCTCACTGCAAGCCAACTTCAAATCATGCTCACAATTAACCTGTAGTTTTGCGTTAGATTCCAGTGTCTTTTTTCGCCGCGCCCCAGCGCGGCGAGTATATATACGGACGCTATTGTCCGTTCGTGTTTCTGTGTGTGTGTCTGTCTGTGTCACAAAACTAGACATGACGGTTAGTGCCACCAGATGGAGTCGAATGCGCTGAGTAACGTGCCGTTGTCCGTTTCTGTTGCTAATTTCGCTATTTCGAGATATTTACAATTAAAATATGAAAATGTCAAAAATGACACTTTTATTTACAAGTCGTATCGGCAAAGTTTTTGCTGAAATGGAAAGGGCATAAGACGCGATGAATTTGTGACATAGTTTAGGATTTTGGAATTAACGAAATTAGGGATATTTTCAAGGTTTTTGTCAAAATTCCCAAATTTCCGCAAATTCAAACAGCTTAAATTTCAAAACTTCTTTGCACCGATGTATCGAGCATGGTCAGCCAAGTATTTAGCAAATAGTTTCAGATTTTATAATTAATGAAATTAGGGATATTTTCAAGGGTATTGCCAAAATTCCCAAATTTCGACCATTTCAAACGGCTTAAATTATAAATTTTCTTTACATGGTTGTGTCGGGCATAGTCTACCAAGTATTTAGCAAATAGTTTCAGATTTTATAATTAACGAATTTAGGGATATTTTCAAGGTTTGTGTCAGAATTGCCAAATATACACAATTTCAAAAAGCTTCAATTTCAAAATTTCTTCACATGGTTGTGTCGGGCATTGTCTGCCAAGTATTTAGCAAATAGTTTCAGATTTTGTAATTAACGAAATTAGGGATATTTTCAAGGGTTTTGTTAAAATTCCCAAATTTTAACAATTTCAAACAGCTTAAATTTGAAAACTTGTTTGCACGGATGTATCGAGCATAGTCTGCCAAGTATTTAACAAATAGTTTCAAATTTTATAATTGACGAAGTTAGGGATATTTTCAAGGGTATTGTTAAAATTCCCAAATTTCGACAATTTTTGGCCCTAAGCCCAAAAGAATAGGGCGTCGTCCCATTTATGCCTTTTACAATAGGGCGTCGTCCCATTTATACCCTTTTCAATAGGGCGTCGTCTCATTTAGACGCTTTTATTGCACTGTGTGCCTGCGGCGAATTTCTCTGATCCATTTATGGATCAGTCACCACAATTATAAGCGCAAAGTGTGCCTGCGGCGAATTTTCTGATCCATATGTGGATCAGGTACCACGAACAAATCCAAGACCATCTGCGGCGAAACCCCACCAAATTGTCGGCTAAATGTCTAGCGGCACTTCACTATCCAGTGCACATAATCGCGCACACGCTCTCAAGTTTACACTGATGCCAACGTGGTGCCACAGTTTTTTAGACAAAGCTTGTTTCAATTTAGTCTGAAAAGATGATTTTCTTAGTGTAAAGATTTAAACCCGAGCGATACCAATGTTGCGTAGCAAGATCACTCCAAGAAGTGTAGTCGCGAGGAGAGTCAAAGACGCTGCACGAAACCGGAAAGGGCCTTGCTACAATCTCAGTAAAAATTCAAAGCTCAAAACCACTCCGCTTTTTTCGCTCGGCCTCAGCCGAGCGAACCCTATCAAGAGCTCGGCGTGCGTACGTACGTACGTACGTACGTGCGTGCGTACGTACGTACGTGCGTACGTACGTCACGCTCGCTTCGGGCTTAATAACTCGCTCGTCTGACGTCGTAGGGTGGAGTTTGAGACATCGTCGAGTAGCCTGAGGACTCCTCTCGCCACCTGAGTGTTCAAAACTGAAATAAGTTTTGAAAGTCGCGTGCTACAGTATCCCAAAGTGGGGTCCATTTTAAGACAAAAGTTGACCGAAGCTGGTCAAATCGCATATCAAAGTGAAGCGCTCGAGCTCCTGAGCACGAATCTGACAACAAAAAGTTTCAAAAGTTTAAACAGAGAGCTACAGTAACCAAAACGCGTCGAAAACTGGAAACGACACGCTTGCTTCGGGCTTAATAACTCGCTTGTCTGACGTCGCTGGGTTGAGTTCGACACATCGACGGGTAGCGCTCGGACTACTCTCGCCATCTGAGTGTTCAAAGCTGGAATACGTTTTCAAACTCGCTCGCTACAGTATCCCAAAATGGGGTCCATTTTAAGACAAAAGTTGACCGAAACTAGTCAAATCGTATATCAAAGTGAAACGCTCGACGACAACAAAAAGATATAAAAGTTTAAACAGAGAGCTACAGTAACCAAAACGCGTCGAAAACTGGGAACGACACGCTTGCTTCGGCTTAATAACTCGCTTGTCTGACGTCGCTGGGTTGAGTTCGACACATCGACGGGTAGCCCTCGGACTACTCTCGCGAACTGTGATATCGAAATATTAACAAGTTTTAAAAATTGCGCGCTACAGTATCCTGAAGTAATGTCCGCAGAAAGTCAAAACTTTATAGAACCTAGTCGAATCGCATATCAAAATGAAGCGCTCGACCTCCTGAGCAAGAATCCGACAACAAAAAGTTTCAAAACGTCAATGAGAGGGCTACAGTAACCAAAACGCGATGAAAACTGCAGATTTTGGTTTGTTATATCTTGGCACTCGTGCGTTGCAGAGCAGCGGTCTTGACATCGCTGAAGGAAGAGCTCACTGCAAGCCAACATCTAATCATGCTCACAATTAACCTGTAGTTTTGCGCTACATTCCAGTGTCTTTTTTTTAAATTTAGTCTGAAAAGATGATTTGCTTGGTGTAAAGAATTAAACCCGAGCGATACCAATGTTGCGTAGCAAGACCACTCCAAAAAGTGTAGTCGCGAGGAGAGTCAAAGACGCTGCACGAAACCGGAAAGGGCCTTGCTACAATCTCAGTATAAATTCAAAGCTCAAAACCACTCCGCTTTTTAAAAGAGACTTGTTAAAAGAGACTTGTTACACTAGTGGAATATCGTTTAATACTCTTGCTTTTACATGCTTCACACCAGGAACATATTATTCATCTTTCTGCCTTTAGGCACTTTTACATGAAATGTAACAAGGTGTACCTGTAATTATTAGTTTTGAGCAGGGTGACCAATAGAAGCTCATTTTAGCTTCAGTTTCAGTTAAAATTGTAATACTGACTGAGTTTCAGTTTAGTTTCAGTTAAAATAATGCCACTTGCCAAGTTTCAGTTTCAGTTAGTTTCAGTTATTGAAGGTCCAGAATGTTGCAATAAAAAGTTGAAATCAATATGAGCGTAATGACAGCGTGATGAGACGTGAAGTGGAGGTTCATAATGGGAAGCAGCGAAGTTCACTTCGAAATCAGGCGTAGAGCTCAACCACCAACCGAATCTTTTGCCGAGAAAGCGAGCGATGGCGCGCGACTGTCCCAGACGCTGACCATTCGGAATGGTCAGAACCGGCATGTTGCCCCAAGGCAGCCCTGAGAGCGAAAAGTCCCCTTTTGGACAGGACAACGTCACGCCACGCCGCTATAACGTTGGGCGTCACCCGCCACAGACATACTGTAACTTAGAACGGAAGCGCAAGCGTGGGAACAGTGTAGGACTGGTCCCATTGCTGGCGCTTCACTCTTTGTGTAGTCGTGCGCTGGCTTCTAGACCTGCTACCCGATAGCTTTGTCCCCCAACTCACTGTCAGCGTTCTTGGTCTTGAAGTGGGGCCACTCTGAGATCTCGAGGCGCTCGTCTTCGAAGGGCACTCCAGCGTAGGCGAGGACGAAGCGAGCGGTCTCGGCTCTGGCCTTCTCGTTGAAGTAAGTCAACTTGTATACGCCCATCGTGGAAAGCAGAAGAATTCTGCAGTTTTACCTAATGCAGACTTCTGAATAATGACGCAAGTAGGTACACACAAAGCTGGAACAAAATCCGTAGTAGGAAGGATCCCACAGTGTGATGCGTGAGTGTAGTCTCCTACGTACGTCTCCATGACAATGAGTGCAGGCAGTAGGCGATATCCTTTAGACGACGTGAACTGCTCAATATGCCGCCTTTGAGAAGATACACATGTGGCTCTTGGGCACCTCATCCAGGTACATAGTTACCACAAGCACAGTCTATCCTTGGCAAGCATCGATCAGCGTATGCAGGTACTCAAATTTGCAAGAATAAGAAATTCCATGATCAGCTTTACAGGGTACGTGCATACCTAGTATACCCAGCCAGCAGACGTTACACACCGATCACAAAAGATGGCAAATAGGTAACGTCAAAATAAATTCTTTGACGTGTGCTGCACAGTTGCGGATCCAGGATTTGGGAATGGGGGAATGGAGGGGGGGGGGGGGGGCGGAACCTTTTAGGCAACACGAGGGCCAACCAAGACGCTACATACTGCAGAATGCACATACAACGAAACATACTGTACATACTGTACACAACAGAACGACACCCCAGAAATTGTTGGGATTGAAGAATCTTCGATTGGTTGTGCCATTTACTCGATTGGCCAAATGCTGGAATTGACATTGTGGCCGCTTATCTAGATACTGTGCAAAACGAGCAATAGATTGACTGATTTCTGTGTTACTCTTAGTACTTTTCCAAAAGACGAGTATGTATGTACCGTAAATCCTCCAATAAGCGCCCCCCCCCCCCCCCTCGAATAAGCGCCCCCCCCCCTCCAATAAGCGCCCCCCCCCCCCCTAGAGGGAGGTTGAAACGAGCTGTGTGTGTAAAAAGTTCAACCTATACTTTGTGTCTGTCAAATGTTGGTGAACAGTATAGTGAACTTTGTACACATCGTTAGCCGCATCTGGAGAAAGTGTCTTGAGAATGTGTACCTTAATGCCAAGTGCAGCTATCCCCACGATACGGTTGTCTGTACAGCTGATCTGAAGCTCAGTGATATCGCCGCGTTCGCTTTTTGTTATCGGCATGATACGACGCCGTTTATCTGATGTTTCCTACCTGTGTGAAACGTCACATCCAACAAAAAAACTTGCCGAAAGTTTGGTGCGAGCGAATTCCTGTGTTCAGCGTACGCATTTCTGTTTCCGAGTGCACATTCGTCATTATCATCAATAAACAGCTGTTCTGGAGATCAGACGAAAATCTCGATTTTGACATTTATTTAAAACTTTAATTCTAAATATCTCGAAATTGGAATTTATTAAAAATGTAAACCTATGTCACAAATTCTTATTGACATACGGCCTTACGATTTCCGCGTTCAAATTCGTAAAAAAACGGCGTTCTATTTTTGTTGATTTATGAAACTTTGAAAAATAATCACGTATTTCTATTAAATTCCATATTTGCAAAAAATTTCTCTTGCATTACAAATTATCCGCAGTCCATGCTCCTTCCATTTCTGAAGAAATTTCGCCGCTATATCATCAGGTGAAAAAGTCGATTTTCGACATTTCCATATTTTGATTGAAAATATCTCGAAATTTCTTTTGTGTTACAAATTATCCGCGGTCCATGCTCCTTTCATTGCGGCTAGCGCATCAGACGAAAAAGTCGATTTTCGACATATTCGAATTTTAATTGCGAATATCTCGAAATTGCAATTTTTAAAAACTGCAAAACTACGTCACAAATTTTTATTGGCATACGACCTTTTCATTTCTGCATTCACATTCGTCAATAAACGACGTTGTATTTTAGTCAATTTATGCACTTTTTTGACAAATAATCGCGTATTTCTATTAAATTCCACATTTGCAAAAAATTTCTTTTGTGTTACAAATTATCCGCGGTCCATGCTCCTTCCATTTCTGAAGAAATTTCGCGGCTACCGCATCAGACGAAAAAGTCGATTTTCGACATTTTCGAACTTTAATTGCGAATATCTCGAAAATGCGAAATTGGCAACACAAACGGACACCGGATTCGTACTCAGCGACCTCGACTCTACTTGACCACACATGCCACATATTTTACTTCGGTGCCACGGACGGACGGACGGACACACAGACATTGTCATCCGTATATATACACCTCGCCGCGCTGAGGCGCGGCGAAAAAATAAGCGCCCCCCCTCCAATAAGCGCCCATCTTTTGTTAGTACCAGCAGCACTAGCACTACCATACGTGCTCCGTGACCATTCCTAACACAAGTTTCGGCTACATATGGCAGCACCACTCCTAATTGCAGGTATTCTGATCAAAAGCTATACAGTTTCAGTCTGAAATCTATGCAGATGTGCGCGAAAATGTGTCAACAACGCAGAATTTTGGTGAAATTTTGGCACTCCTGTGGGGTCTAGTTAATAAGCGCCCCCCCCCTCGAATAAGCGCCCCCCCCCCCTCCAATAAGCGCCTCCCCTAGAGGTAGGTTGAAAAATAAGCGCCCAGGGCGCTTATTGGAGGGGTCAACCCAAGACGCGCCCCGGCAAGTGGTAAGGCTTGAGTCGGTGGTCAACCAAGACTTCCAAGTTGAGACCTCAACGACTACTGTCGGCTTCAGAGATATGTAGCGGCATGCGTCTCCAGCTACTATGTACATACTTGGATTCCGGTGATATTGCACTTGTGACGTGAGAGCAGAAGCGTACGTGACTTGTGTCGCGTTTGAAGTACCAGAGATCTCCCAGGCACGTCGGCCGCACTCAATGTAGATTGGGCAACTTGGGTTTACAAGAACGAGCCTTCTTCATTCACTTCATTCACGACGCGGGAGCGGCGATCGCGCCAACTGCTCGTAAGACTGCATCGCGGGCTCGACACTGAGAAAGCCCCAAAGAAGGCAGTAACGCACACATGATTGGTGCCGTGAAAAGGTACATAGGTGACTTTGTGCTCCTCATCAAAACCAACGGAGATTCTTGGAGCCATTTCCTCTGCTTCGCTGGGTATGACTGGTTGGAAGTTGTAGGTATACATAGTTGGCATGGTTTCTGTGCTTTGATTGATGCTTGAAGCCTTGAATTGTGTAGGTCTCGCCAGCCTATCCACGACTTCCATTTGCCTCTAAATTCTAGTGCATGAGGCGACGATGCTGAGCGCCGACAGAGATTCGCGGGTCACGTCGAACGGAAACCTTGCTTTGCGACGGCTCAAAATGTGCCACCGAGTACCGAAGCAGCAAAGTGTGCTCCAATGACTGCTGAGGTTTTGGGGCTTCACCGAGCTCGCCTTCGTTAATGCGCGTACGGTCAGCTCGGTTTGGATCTCTTCCTGATTTGAAGTCGTTGAGGACAGTCCACGGATGCACACTGCTACCAATGCAGGTTGCTAATCATTGCAGTGTTTGCGCAGCTACAATTGCAAGTCAAAGGTCGCGGATTCGCGATAAACACCAGTCACTACTGCGGTTGAATTCTACATCAAGGATGCAAAGAACGAATCGTCGCGATGCCAAGCCGTTCGCTTAACAGCAGTCTTTCATTGACGCCATGTGGCGAACGACGTCTCTCGCGTGCGAGAAGCCAGTGCTTCCGCAGGAATCGCAAATCCGTCGACCAGGTCGACGTTCGGCTCGAGCGCCGTGTCGATTCGACCAGTGGCGCGCCATCAAAAGGCTGAAGAAACCGCAGACGTCGCAGCAGCCCTTCGCAGAGGGCGCCCCCTCGTGGCGCTTGAGAATGTGCCGAGTGACGCCGTAGTCATGGGTCGAGTCGCAGACGTCACAGACTTGGAGCTGGCGTTGCATGGGTTCCAGCCGGTGGTGAGAGGAGGCCAGGTGGATCAGCAGACCGTCCCTCGACTTGCCCTGGCCGCAGATGTCGCAGACGAATCCGCGTGACCTCTTGGGCCTCAGATCAGAAGTAGCCAACACCACATGGCGCCGCAGGTGGTGCGGCACCAACCACGCGTAGAACATCGTCGCGTCGCAGTCGTCACATTGGACGGCGACTCTTCGGTTGTCGAGGTGTGCCACCACAGCGTGTATACGCAGGGCCTCCAAGTAGTGGAAGAAGCTGCCGCACGCGTCGCACGCGTGACGTTCCACCGCGATCTTAACCGTGTGAACGCGCAGTTGGTGGCGAACGAAGCACTTGACTTCCCTCGTCGAGAAGGAACTGTAGTCGCAGCGCCGAACGGGTAATCGCCACCGTTGCGATGATGTAGGAAGATCGGCACCTTTGCGAAGTATGTGAGTTAACCGATTTGCGACCGGACACCTCGAAACGTCCGCCGACCCAAAACGTCCGCTGAGCGGACACTTCACCCCGAACGGACGTCCTGCGGGCTATCAAATTGCAAAATGGAAATAGTGAGATTTTGGGAAGAATGTGATCTCGCAAAACTCCTTTGAGACTGTCAAGATGGTTTCATTTGTGTTTGATTAGAGTACTTGTAACTGTCACAAGTGACATAATTTGTGTATTTGTGAAAAAATCGACCTGGACAGCTACTGTGGTAGTGATCGTTAATCATAACTGCAGTTGGTGGGGAATTTCCACTTCCTGGCACGTGCATTCCCTTCATATGAAGTCGAACATGGTTCTATGAATATAGTAGGATGCACGAGCAGAGGAATGTAATTGGTTTCAGAGTTTTGAATTAGACACACAAACTATGCTGGTATGAAATGTTGGTAGACTGCAAATCAGGCTTTTACTCAGATTTCCTCATGCTCCCCCACTATGTAGGTGTCTCGGTGCATGACCATTAATCATAAGACACATGGAACTTCCCACTGTGTGTGTGG
>JASAMZ010008239.1:0-12890 GCA_030248115.1 Linhomoeus sp. GSCO2_2 | reverse complement strand
TTTGTACACCATTCATTACATATACTACGATTTTATTTTAGAATTTCCTGCAATTTAGGGAATTACGGGCTATAGGGACGATTCCTTGGAGGCCGTGAAAAGAAATCAATTGCAATATGGAATGCCTTTGGAAATCCTGTCTTACAAGTGAGTGCAAAAAAATGGTGAGATAATACCGTTAAAATTTATAATATTGACTTTGAAACATAGGTGCATGAAAACAGGTGCCAGAATGGATCTAAAATTGGAGTACTGCAGTTTGCGTCGTCGTCGTCGTCGTCGTCGTCGTCGTCGTCGTCGTCGTCGTCGTCGTCGTCGTCGTCGTCGTCGTCGTCGTCGTCGTCGTCGTCGTCGTCGTCGTCGTCGTCGTCGTCGTCGTCGTCGTCGTCGTCGTCGTCGTCGTCGTCGTCACTGCACTCTCCATGTACCTACGACGCTGCAACCGTCGCATCGCAGTATCACGGAGCTGGAGTTTCTCTGCGTCTGCCCGCCCTGCATCGCCTCGCCGTGTATGACGTCGTTGTCGACCTGCCATTATACTTCAACAGAATTATTATCCCACAAACACCCAGTTTCGACAATAGACACCCAATCACCTGAACGATTTTGTCCAGAACTGGGTCCGTAAGGAGTGTCAGAACGTCCAGTTTGACACCACCACTGGAGGTACTCAAGCCTTGGACCAGAAATCCGGTCAAACGACGGAGATAGCCTAAAATTGGCGACGTGTCCAAATCACGGGAGACGAGGTCTGGTCGCGTCAGTGGTTCAAAGTGTGCCGCTGCGCAAACAGTGCAAGCTCGCACGAAGTAGTCCTACTCTAAATTTCAGCAGAAGTTTCAACACGAAGAATTCTTACGAATTCGAACAATTCATCTTCGACAGAGGTTCTTGCCATGCCTGAATACTATATGCAAATTCGCGCGGCTTCACCAGTCAAATTTGTACATCTGAGGGCCCATAGCCCAGACTTTTCCCATAGGATTCGCCCGCTTTGTCAGAGAACCTTTTCCCCGCTACAGTATACCCACCTGTGGCGACTTCCAGAGGCAGTAGAATAATGACAGACAACCAGTTGAACACGTCGTGGACCGTGGCGCCCGCAAATGCCCTTTTGAACTGCTCCCTCTGCGCACTCTGACCCATACTGACTATGGTATTGGTCACTGAGGTCCCTATGTTGGCTCCCATCACCATGACGATAGCGTAGTCCACTGACAGCACTGTGAAATGGAGGCAGACTTGTGTGAGTGCTGAGATTCATCAACACGTGACAGGATGCAGCGTCCGTGGTTTTAATACTTCGGACGTTTTGACGGCACCCGAAATTGCTTGGAGTCGTCAGGTTACGGTATGTGGGTACCACCCTTGGGCACACGTTGTATGTAGCTAGCGGGCAGCTGTTGTGTCAGCCGACAGATAACGTATTCAGTGACATCGACCACGACATGCCACATACGTCTGCCTACATTCATAGCTGTACAAAACGTGCATAATGTGGAGGCAGCAAAATTTTAACAAAACATGTCTCGTTTTCGTGGGAGAGGGACACTTGGGGAGGGGGGGGGGGGGAGGTCTAGTGTTTCAGTCATCCACCTTGTGATCCCACCAGTCCCACAATGATGGATGTGGTGGTGGAGGAACTTTGGAGGAGGACTGTTGCCAGCACCCCTATCATCAACTGGGCCACTGGGTTGCCCAGCACCACGCTCTGACGGATGGCCTGGCCTGAAAGTGAGAAGAAGATATAGACTACGGTAGACTTCCGTGCGAGACCAGGCCTTCACAGTTGGCTTGAAGCTCTGCACGCGAAATCGAGAGGGGTATTCATTCGTAGATATCTTTGACCTTAGAACGTCAGCACCCTATTTGGTATTTCCACGCTTTTCAAATTCTCACGCAAACTCAAGGCAAACAGAGCAACTGGATTACGGCACTACAAGTGTCACCACTCACCGGCCGCCCTTCCACCAACCAAGTGGAACGCTCGACTCATAAGGCCCAAAGAGGAAACGAAGCAGAAGAGCATGAGTAATAGTCCCAAAACTCTTAGAATGTTTATGATAACAGTCTTGCTTAGTTTCTGCTCTGCTGCGTCTCCTAAATTACAACTGTGTGACGCCAATCGATGCGTAGTGCACAGAACTTGTAGAACTTACAATTTGTATTCTACAAGTCTACCGTATAACACCAAATGTTATAATAGATATCGTATACTCACCACTCTTTTCATTCACACTTTGTTGAACCGCTTGCGCGTTTTCCGGTTCGTATCTTCTCCATAAGAGCGGCACTTCATTCAGAGCCTTGTCATAGCTGGCGGAGTGCTTTGAGAACTGATTGCTTGCAATGGTGACTGAATTACTTCCCTGTTCATGATCCGAATGTGTCAAATCAACTAGAGCCTCCAAGTAGCTTGGTCGCCGCATTGGAAACTGCATACTGATACTGATACATAAGTCAGACTGCTTCAGAATGCTTCAGTAGCAAAAGTGCACCAATTTTAGGATTAGTACAGTATCCATAACTATCTTTCAGCCAGAATAGCTCTCAGTCACGCTATAGTCCTATAGTAGTCGTCGTTCGTTTCTCGCGCAGCCGTTCTCTACTCTACCTTGTGCGTGTGTACACTTGGTTTGTCATGAACCTTATCATAGGAAGATGCGCGCCTCTTCTGTTTGCTTTTGAGCAACCACGAGAAATGACGCTCCTTCCTTACAGCCTGTGGAGTGAGCTGAACGGCCTTTCTCGCCAAAGGATTACTCACTCTCTGCAGGTGCCTGTTAGTGTTCACACATACATGCGCAAAAACTTGTGTACGTGACTTCGCCAAACTTCTGCGCTGGCGAAGAAAATTGGTACTTCAAATATTGCGAAAATATTTGCCCTTAATCCTCAGAGAAGCGAAACACTTGTTGTGCGTGTGTAAGCTGGTAGATCAACTGTGTATAGTCTTATGGTATAGTGAGTCGTATAGTATAGTATGGCCTTATGGTATAGTAAGTTCCAAATTATAATGTTTGTACAATCTCCCGTTCTATTGCTAGCGAAGTCACAGTCGCATCACAGACAACTCTTGTCAACCTCGTATAAAATGTGCCTTACCAGTAACTCCAACGAAACTACTACTACAATAAGTGAAGGCAAGCACCCATTAGTACACACACACCCTGTAGCCTTACACAGCCGCGTTACCAGTTTCCGCACCGCTATTATTCTCATTTTTCTGCCCGTACTGTTCATCATCGTTCGCTCTACCGATTACGTACAAGTCGCTTCCCGAGCTCAACGAAGTGACGGCCGTGGAAGAATTCTTCAAATTACCATTTTCATTATTTTCGACGCTTGTATCGACCCGATTGTCGCGGGTAAGTTTGGCGCAGCAGGGCAGGCACTTGCAGCAGCGACCCAGCAGTCGATCGTAGGGCTCCAGCGAGTGAAGGGGTTTGGGCAGGAAATTCCAGGTTTTCAAGAATGGCGGCAGGATTTGGGGAAACTTGACCTGAATCAATGTTTAAGGTTACTGTGGTTTGAGGAGTTGCATTCAGTTATGTTGATCGGAGCGCTAAAGTTGGTCTGCGATTGCAAATGACAAGCGTTTGTTGCCATCGCCTGTTGTTGGCAAAGATTTTGACAAGACTACACCTACAACCAGCGTTCATTCCAGCTTGCCCGGCGATTCCGATCTACAGTATCCTTCACTTCGTTGTACTTGCCATGATATCAACTACATTCCATCCGTTTCATCATTCAAAATTAATTCATTTAAAACCTGCGCGACGTTGACTGCGATGACGATGATGAACAGGACAAAACAGGAGCCTCCTCCAATGGCCATAACCAACGGGCCCGCCAGAGAAAGCCCAAACACGAACAGTGGAAGCAGTACGAACATCAGCAGAAGATAGAACCCGGCGAACCAGCGGTACTGAAGATTCAAAATGTATTCTATTTAAGGTTGAAAATGTTCTAAAATTTACAATGATGCGCGCTGCGCCATGCGTGTGCTGCATTTTGCGACCGACTGTTTGTTATTGACCTTGTTAATAACTTTATGACAATGTTATTCTTAACATTAGCACATTGTTAATGACTTTAATTGGTTTTGTCTATGACATTTTACCGGTATTGACCCAAAATGTAGCAATGTTTGCCACTTATAGTACTCCCTAGCAGTCAGTTAAAATCTTTCAATTACAGTATACCTTGGCGGTGGTTCGACCCAGTATCTTGGCCAGAGCGATGGGCAGCTTTCGCATGAAGGGAATAGGGAAGAACAACAGTATTCCGGATATGTTGAAGAACAGATGGACCAGCGCTATTTGCATGGTGCTGAAAACAGATATTGGCACAGTATGTTCAAGTAGGGTAATGATTAATGGTAGTTGACAGTCAGGGTAGTCAACCGCAAGCAATCACAAAGTCGCAGCTTGTATAGGCCTAACATACTGAAACATGTACCTACATGTAGTCTCAAAAGCTTCAACTCACTTGGCGATTCTCTCAGGATCTGTGGAGAGGGCTGCCAGAATCCCAGTCACAGTGGTCCCAATGTTCGAACCCAGCGTCAATGGGTACATTCGCTTCAACTCCAGAACTCCAATGCCCACAAGAGGCGTCATGGTCGACGTGAACACGCTCGACGATTGGACCTGGAAGGGAGCAGCTGCTCTCTAGCCTCTGCTATACATTGATGAAACGAAGATGAATAAGAACTTCACAGGTACCAAAGTATGTATGTATGTGCGTGGCAAGGTAACACGCTAGCAAGCAACAGTAGGCACTAGGCACATGATCCAGAGAGCGCCCTGTGCCTAACACCACTGTCAATCAGCTACAGTGAAAGCGTTTAACGCTAACACTCTAATCTACACAGATGCTGAGAATACTCTGCTAATAGAGCGTTGCGCTAGCTTCTTGTGCTCAAGCGCCTCTCTCCACTCTGCGCCACTGCGCCAAGCGCCACTCTGGTTTGTGCCAATTGCCATTTGCGACAGTCTTTACACCAATCTGATACCAATTGTGACACAGTTCTCACACTATCGTTCTTCCCCAACAACTCTTTCACAGCAGGCTCACCAGCACTGTCAGCAGCGCCCCAATTAGCATGACCAGATATCCCGTGAAGTGCCTGAAGCAGCCCGGCAGGTCCCCGTTGACCACCTTCTGAATGACCTTCGAGACGTGGCCCTCCAGCAGACTGCCCAGGATCTTGACCAGGCAGACCAGGCAGAAGATCAGGGTGAAGAGGGAAGCGACCAGTAGAATGGTGCCCACCAGAGCGTCTGACCACGAAGTGGTGCAGAAGAGGTGCCAGGCCTTGTCTGAAGCGGGATGTGGGTATAATTTTAAAGGAGAAGCGTTTTGGATGCTGAGGAATGGGTCGTGACTGTAGTCTTGTCACTAATAGACGCAGTTCAACCTTGGACTGGGTTGCAAGTGCTGGCACTGGTGCTAAGATGGCTTAGCGTCGCGACTGTGCCGAGAAATGTGCCTATGTTAGCCTTTGGTTCGACAGCACTACTGTAGGTTAAAGGAAACCTGAGCTTGTGCTCTCACCACTGAAGCTGCAGTTGTAGCATCTCTTGATGAGGGAAACTGTTTCATTGGCCGCTTCAGCGGCTCTGCCGGACGCTGCGTCGTGAATGGCATCTTTGTTGACCTGTTGTGAAGCTACTTATAGCATTGAAAACATGTCACTTTGCCAACAATAGGAAACTCACACCTGAATGATCTTGCTCAACACAGGTTTGGTCAAAGCGTCGAGAAAGTCGATCTCGAAGTCGTTCTGCGACGGGTCGAGAAACTGCACGAGGAAGCCGGTCAGATGACGGAGGTAACCTGCAATTAAAACCTGCAATTGCAATCAATTCGAAATTTCACACAAGTCGCAAATCTACAGATTTATGATCCAGTAACACGCCAGTTTTTTTTGGCTTAAATGTAATCTGATGGGAATTCCCACAAGAATGGGTAGACCAAAGGTTGAACTCCAGATGAGCAAACAAATCTGATTTCCCAAACTCCGTACGCCAGTGCAAACAAACTCTGCGATGAACAAAGGTTAGGCGTGGATAATCCTTCTCTCGCTTGGAAAACATGTCCGCCATGCATTCTTCGGTGCTTTCGTACCCACACATCTACCCACTTGACAACAGTACAGAGGTAGCTTCGACGCAAAGACTTGACTTGACAACTGTAAACTGCATACATTCACAACCAGTTTCCAGAATGTGTTGAATTAACGATCTCCTCAAGACGACCCACCTGTGGCGACTTCCAGAGGCAGCAGTATAATCACAGATAGCCAGTTGAACATGTCGTGCACTGTGGCTCCAGCGAAGGCCCTCTTGAACTGATCCCTTTGCGCACTTTGACCCATACTGACCACTGTGTTGGTGACAGAGGTCCCTATGTTGGCGCCCATCACCATGGCCACTGCGTACTCAACCGAGAGCACTGAACGGATGAAGTTGAAGGCTCTATGTCTGCATATGACTGACATTTGTCCTCCAGTCGAAAGGTCAGCATTTCAGGAAAACCACTGAACAGGAAGTTTTAATTATAGCGCGATCCCCGCGCCATCGAATTACCGGACTGCTGGCGGCGAGCTTGATAAGGACGATCACCATTCAGCAGTATGTGAACTGAACGAAGAACATAATATTGCTCTGTCGACAGTTTTGATGACAAAATCGTCGTAGTTCACAGGAACATACTCAGTGCAGTGGAACGCAAATGAGTGTACGAGATCACCTATATGAGAGATTTGAACTGTTGAACGCGTTTGAACTCACCATTCGAACTTCCTCAATTGTTTGAATTTGTCTTTGACGTTTTGCGTTGATCTCATGATCTCAGGTGCGCGATCTCACGTGCCAGCTCACGCCTAAGGCTGTTTTGCTTGTACCTCAGTTGATTGAAACCGCAACAATCTTTGTCTGGTCATGTGAACAATGCCTGATGGGTTCGTTTATTATGCGCACTTCCGTTTGGTGTTCTGTCACCCCATTAGGTAGAGGCTGGTTGTGTTGGTTGTTGCCCATTTTCGCATTAAGCTACACTACATATGTACATAGCTTGCTAACAGACGGACATCAGGGTACACTGTTCGAGAAAACAGATCCAGTGTCACATAGGTACCTACAAGTCGCAATGCTTTGCGCCGACGCTTTCTGCCTCCAAATGTGGGTCTCTTTACTGGCAACAGTGATCTCCGTCCCAGTCTATTTGCTTGCCATCGCAGCCGTCATCAGAGGAAGGACTCACGGCAAGAATGAGGCTCTCAAGGCTTCCTGCTTTGCAATTTTCCTGTCCTGTGGCGCCGCCGATTTGTTGGAGTGCGTGCGCCGATTTGATTCATCCAGAATTAAAAATAATAAAATGTCAAAATCGACATTTTCGTTTGATAGGCTAGCGGCGAAATTTCTTCAGAAATGGAGAGAGCAGAGACAGCGGATATTTGGTAGCACAAGAGATTATTTTTGCAAATATGAAATTTGATAGAAATACGCAATTATTTGTCCGAATTTCATAAAATGATAAAAATAGAACGTCTTTTATTGACGAATGTGAATGCAGAAACGGCAAGGCCGTATGCCAGTAACAATTAATGGCACGGTTTTACAGTTTCGATATATTGCAATTTTGTGAAATTTAAAATTAAATTTAAAAAATGTCAAAATCGACATTTTCATCTGATGGGCTAGCGGCGAAATTTCTTCGGAACTGTAAGCGCCGACACTTCGGATAATTAGTGACATAAAAGAAATGTTTTGCAAACACTAAATGTGATAGAAATGTTCAAAATTTGACAGAAATGTCAAGTATTCGTGAATGGCCAAAACTTTTATTGATTGATGAATGTGAACGCAGAATAGAAAGGTCGTACGCCAAGAGGAATTTCTGATAAAGGACGACCGCACCGAACTTATGGCAAGTTTTTTGTTGGATGTGACGTTTTCACACAGGTAGGAAACATCAGGTAAACGGCGTCGTATCATGCCGATAACATATAGCGAACGCGGCGACATCACTGAGCTTTAGATCAGCTGTACAGACAACCGTATCGTGGGGATAGCTGCACTTGGTATTAAGGTACACGTTCTCAAGACACTTTCTCCAGATGCGGCTAGCGATGTGTACAAAGTTCACTATACTGTTCACCAAAATTTGACAGGCACAAAGTATAGGTTGAACTTTTTACACAGACAGCTTGTTTCGACCCCACAGTTCGCGAGAGGAGTCCGAGGGCTACTCGTCGATGTGTCGAACTCCCCTCTACCTAGTCAGACAATCGAGCCCACAGCAAGCGTGTTGTTTCCAGTTTTTGACGTGTTTTGGTTGCGGTAGCCCTCAATTTAAACTTTTGAAACTTTTCGTTGTAGGATTCGCGCTCAGGAGCTCGAGCGCTTCATTTTGACATGCGATTTGACTAGGTTCGGTCAACTTTTGTCTCAAAACGGACCCAGTTTGGTATACTGTAGCTCGCGATTTTGAAAACGTATTGCAGTTTTGAACACTCAGATGGCGAGAGGAGTCCGAAGGCTACCCGACGATGTCTGAAACTCCATCCTACGACGTCAGACGAGCGACTTACAAAGCCTGCAACTATACCAAAATCACCACTTTCCGACTCGCTTTGGTTACTGTAGCGCTTTGTTTAAACTTTTGAAACTTTTTGTTGTCGGATTCTTGCTCAAGAGCTCGAGCGCTTCATTTTGATATGCGATTTGACTAGGTTCGGTCAATTTTTGTCTTAAAATGGACCCTACTTTGGGGTACTGTAGCGCGCGATTTTGAAAACTTATTTTGGTTTCGACCACTCAGGTGGCTAGAGGAGTCCGCAGGCTACTCGAAGATGTCTCAAACTCCACCCTACGACGTCAGACGAGCGAGTTATTAAGCCCGAAGCGAGCGTGACGCACGAACGTACGTACGTACGTACGTACGTACGCACGCACGCACGTACGCACGCCGAGCTCTTGATAGGGTTCGCTCGGCTGAGGCCGAGCGAAACAAGTCTCTTTTAAAAAGCGGAGTGGTTTTGAGCTTTGAATTTTTTCGCCGCCCCCCAGGGCGGCGAGTATATATAAGGCTGTCCATGCCCAGACCTGAAACAAGCTCCGGTATTAAAAAGTTGAGTTTGTATTCTGACTGACATTGCAAAGAGTTGCGTTCTTTCTGCAGAGAGTGCGAGAGTTCATCGCCCGCATGCTCCGCTTCATGAGCCCCCGCTTCGCAAGAGGGTATTGCATAGCAATATTGATTTCGCCCGCGATTTGGCTTTTAGTGCGAGAATATCCCTCTTTCAAGCAACGTTTTTAAAAAAGTGACAAAACTTGTAAAAGTTTTGGCAAACAATTGACAGAGCACAAAACAGCGCACTACGAGCAATCAAACCGTGTCGCACTTCTGCATGTAGCAAACAGCGATCTTAGTGTTAAAATATCGAGAATGGCGTTTTCTGCTGAGCGTGCTTGCGTTATTGAAAACATTCTTGCTGCCGCGTGAAAGAGCACGCCGAGAGCTTTCACCTGACGTGTCGATTGCTACTCTACGACGACGTAAGACGAGCGATTTAGAGCCGTTTTGTGCTTTTGCACATTCGAGTTACTGTAACTCGTGAAATTCAAACTTTTGAGGTTTGACCAATGGGAGAGCAAATGATCAGTGAGTCGGGAGCTATCCGAGATCGTCTCTCTACGACGCAAGTTGAGCGCGTTAGAGCGATTTCAGCGTCAAAATGACGAGAATGGCGTTTTCCGCAGTGCGTGTTTGCGTAATTGAAAAAACTTTTGCTGACGCATGAAAGAACACGTCGAGAGCTTTCACCTGACGTGTCGATTGCCACTCTACGACGTAAGACGAGCGAGTTAGAGCCGTTTTGTGCTTTTGCACCTTCGAGTTACTGTAACTCGCAAAATTCAAACTTTTGAGTTGCGACCAATGGGAGAGCAAATGATCAGTGAGTCGGGAGTTATCCAAAAAGCTCGAGATCGTCTCTCTACGACGCAAGTTGAGCGCGTTAGAGCGATTTTAGCGTCAAAATGCCGAGAATGGCGTTTTCCGCGGTGCGTGTTTGCGTAATTGAAAACACTTTTGCAGACGCATTAAAGAGCACGTCGAGAGCTTTCACCTGACGTGTCGATTGCCGCTCTACGAGGTAACACGAGCGAGTTAGAGCCGTTTTGCGTTTTGACTTTCGGCTTACTGTAGCGCGCGCAATTCAAACTTTTGAATCTCGACTTGTCTTAGCGGAATGATCAGTGAGTCGAGACCTATCCGCAGAGCCCAAGATCTCCGCTCTACGACTTTCCAACGCCGAGATCTGAGAGCGTTACAGACGGACGCACGCACGCACGCACGCCGAGCTCTCGTAGGGTGTCGCCCGCCTGAGGGCGGGCGAAACAAGCTGTGTGTGTAAAAAGTTCAACCTATACTTTGTGTCTGTCAAATTTTGGTGAACAGTATAGCGAAGTTTACACACACCATTAGCCGTATCTAGAGAAGGTATCTTGAGAACGTGTGCCGCAAACCAAGTGCAGCTATTCACACGATACGGTTATCTGTACAACTGATCTAAAGCTCAGTGATATCGCCGCGTTCGCTTTATGTTATCGGCATGATACGACGCCGTTCATCTGAAGTTTTATGCCACATCACCTGCGTGAATATGCCACATCGAACAAAAAAACTTGCCAAATGTTGGTGCAGTCGTTCTCTACCAGGAATCCCGTTTGATTTGCACGTATTTCTGCGTTGACATTCAGCAATGAACAACAGTCTTGGCAATTATGGAATTTTGGCATTTCTATCGAAATCTTGAAAATTTCTCTTGTTATACTAATTATCCGTTGTCTATGCGCTTGCCATTTCTGAAGAATTTCGTCGCTAGTTCATCAGGCGAAAAAACCGATTTTCGACATTTTCGTATTTTAATTGTAAATATCCGTAATTTGCAATTGTTCGAAACTGTAAAACTATGTCACAAATTCTTATTAGCGTACGACCTATCCATTTCTGCATTCACATTCGTCAATAAATGACGTTCTATTTGTGTAATTTATGGAATTTTGATAAATAATCGTGTATTTCTATTAAATTCCACGTCTGCAAAAATTCCCTTTGTGTTACAAATGATCCGCGGTCTATGCTCTTTCCATTTCTGAAGAAATTTCGTCGCTAGCTAATCGGGTGAAAAAGTCGGTTTTCGACATTTTCGTATTGTAATTGTAAATATCCGTAATTTGCAATTGTTCGAAACTGTAAAACCATGTCACAAATTCTTATTAGCGTACGACCTATCCATTTCTGCATTCACATTCGTCAATAAATGACGTTCTATTTGTGTCAATTTATGGAATTTTGATAAATAATCGTGTATTTCTATTAAATTCCACGTCTGCAAAAAATTCCCTTTGTGTTACAAATGATCAGCGGTCTATGCTCTTTCCATTTCTGAAGAAATTTCGTCGCTAGCTAATCGGGTGAAGAAGTCGGTTTTCGACATTTTCGTATTTTAATTGTAAATATCCGTAATTTGCAATTGTTCGAAACTGTAAAACCATGTCACAAATTCTTATTAGCGTACGACCTATCCATTTCTGCATTCACATTCGTCAATAAATGACGTTCTATTTGTGTCAATTTATGGAATTTTGATAAATAATCGTGCATTTCTATTAAATTCCACATCTGCAAAAAATTTCCTTTGTGTTACAAATGATCCGCGGTCTATGCTCTTTCCATTTCTGAAGAAATTTCGTCGCTAGCTAATCGGGTGAAAAAGTCGGTTTTTGACATTTTCGTATTTTCATTGTGAATATCTCTAAATTGCAATTTTTCAAAACTGTAAAACAATGTCACAAATTCTTATTGGCCTAAGACCTATCCATTTCTGCATTCATATTCGTCAATAAATGACGTTCTATTTGTGTCACTTTATGGAATTTTGATAAATAATCGTGTATTTCTATTAAATTCCACATTTGCAAAAAAATTTCGTATGTGTTACAAATGATCCGCGGTCTATGCTCTTTCCATTTCTGAAGAAATTTCGTCGCTAGCTAATCCGGTGAAAAAGTCGATTTTCGACATTTTCGTATTTTAATTGTAAATATCTCCAAATTGTAATTTTTCAAAACTGTAAAACCGTGTCACAAATTCTTGTTGGCGTACGACCTACCCATTTCTGCATTCATATTCGTCAATAAATGACGTTCAATTTGTGTTAATTTATGGGATTTTATAAATAATCGTGCATTTCTATTAAATTCCACATTTGCAAAAAATTCCTTTGTGTTACAAATTATCCGCGGTCTATGCTCTTTCCATTTCTGTAGAAATTTCGACGCTAGCTCATCAGGCGAAAAAGTCTATTTTCGACATTTTGGAATTTTAATTGCGAATATCTCGAAAATGCGAAATTAGCAACAGGAACGGACACTGGATCCGTACTCAGCGACCTTGACTCTACTTGACCACATATGTCACATATCTTATTTCGATGCGCGGACAGACAGACACACACACACACACACACACACATTGTCATCCGTATATATACACCTCGCCGCGCTGAGGCGCGGCGAAAAAAGCGGCTGGGGGGGATCGGCGGACATCGGCGATATTTTGTGTGCTGATAGACCATTATCTTAGAAATGCAACGCCGCAAGTCCGAGCTCGCTACGTTGCCCCACGCGAGAGTGGCACGCGTTTTCCCAACGGTCACAAATTTTGCGCGTTTTCAAAAAATTGACTTTGATCGTTTATAAAATGAGTTTCGCTCAAGCTAGGCGGCCAAAAACTTGGTATCTATAGACTGTCTGTTAGCGATTGTGTGTTGGCCAAGTGCCACGCGTATCCACGCAGCCACGCGGGAGCAACGA